>JBAJHW010000022.1:1995393-2244017 GCA_037013535.1 Intellagama lesueurii
GAGGGCCTGGAGGCAGAGGGAGAAAGCCATTCATGTTGATACTTGCCTGTTTATATTTATATTATTCAGATCTCAATATGTTTTTATGCACCTGATGCCTTTTAGTCTTCTCAGTTATTGGTTAGCTTCTCATTTATTTGTTGGTTGGTTGGTTTAACTCATGTACTGCCCCATAGTGCCTAGCACAGCTTACAACAGTAAATTTGGTCAAACAGTACGCTGTAGAATACCAACATACGACTTGTATCAAAGGAAGAATTCGTCTCCTGCCACAAGCAAGCCTGACTTTAATAAAAGCAAGCAGTTAAACAACTTACATCCCGGTCAGCATTCATACAAAGCTGTTTTTGAAAAGTTCCGCTTTCACCTGTTTCTTAAAGACTTGAATGGAAAAGGCCTGTCAAACCTCCACTGGAAGTTTGTTCCAAAACCGTTGAGGCCACCACCAAGAAAGCACGATTTCTTTTGCTCGCTCTTTCGGCTCCTCTGGAGTCAACGGGTTGACTGGGAAGCTTCTTTCATAGGAGAGACGCTCCCCACAAGTATCGAGGGCTGAACCATTTAGGGGATTCTAGGTAAGTAACCATCACTTGAATTGTTCGCAGAGAGCCCATGAAGGTGTGCCAGAACGGAGGCGTCTGTGCTGCTTTATAGGGCAGCCCTACGTACAAAGGGTTGCAGTAGTCTATTTTGGACAGTGCCAATACACGGACCCCCTGTTGTTAGGTATTTCTTATCCAGATAGGGGTATGGTTTGATAGCGATTAATGCGGTATAGTGGTTAACACGTCGAACTAATATTTGGGGGACCTGGGATCGAATCTCTCGCCAGACACACGATTCACGGGGTGATGCAGGGCCGGCCACTGTCTCTCAGAGTTGTTGAGCTGATCAAACAGGAAGGAGGAAGGGAGACCCACAGGGTGCCTTGAGTTTATTAGGGGGGGACCCCTCTCTGCCCTGCCTAACCCCCCATCCTTTTTGCGTCGAAACCAAGAGCCTTGTCACACCTCAACTTCTCACAAGGCTGGTTCTGGCGAAACGTTTGTGGGCCGCAAACGGAGGGTGTTGGCTCCTCCCCAAACAAGCCAAGTGAGCTTCCAGTGTGTCACAAGTCTCTGTAGCACCTTGCAGGACTTTCTAAAACACCAGAGACGGGTGGCCCATTCAGCCCCAGCGGGTCACCCGTTTCTTTATAGGAAAGCAGCCCCACAAAATATCCACAACAACACATCCCGGTTAAAGGTATTCCCTCCGTGGGCGTTCTTCTGAGAAATCTTCCAGAAACACGCACGACCCTCGCAGGAGAAAAAGCTGCCTTTGGGTGGGTCCCTGCCCATGCATTTTTAAAAAAAATCCAGATTTTTTTCGCCTCCACGCAAGCATTTTTCTCACTCCCTGTGCTTCAAATCCCCCGTCCTTGGTTTTCTCAAGTCTCTCCATCCAAGGAGTGAAATGGACAGAGAATGGGAATCAGGGCCTGTTATCTTTGCCGCCACACCTCGGGCAGCAAAGAAAACACTCGAGGGAGGTTTTTTTAAAGAGCTTTTCTTTCATTTTAATTTAAAAAAAACCACACAAAAAAACCAGCCACCCCCAATGTGAAGCTGTGGGAAGGAGGACTTTGAGGCAAAGCCCAGAGGGCCTCGCTCCAGACACGCACCGGCCCTCCCTGGCCCCAGTGGCCTTATTCACAAGTGCACGATTGTTTAAAGATAAAAAGAAGGAGACTTGGGGGGGGGGCGAGGGAGGGAGGGGGTGGCGAGCCTCTTTTTTTTTTTTTTTTTTTGCAAAGGGGGGGGGCTGCGCAGTCCAGCCATGCTGTGTTAAAATTCTGACAGAGGACGTGCAGCCCGGCTCCGGCGTCTAGACGGCTCATTCATGGCGAGGGTCTTGGTCGCTCTATTGTCTTAATTAACTATTTGGTGCTTTTAATGAAAAGGATAGCAAGGGGGGGGGGGAAGGCTCTCTCTGTACACCCCCTCCGGCAATTTTCTGCCTGCCCACTCATGCAGAAAGCCCATCCCCACTCCCCACCCCCTCCCCGACACCCAAGTCAAGTACCTTGATTAATTAAAAGAAAGGTCTTTTGGAGTGGCTCCCCTGCCCCAAGAATCACACACACACACACATCTGTCCTGCCTTTCCTGAGAAAATGACTTCCTTGGCAAGGGGTGCGTGTGGGACCTCTGCAGTGGCGTGAAGTGGATCATGGGATTTGTTGGCTGCTGTTTTTTTAAGGGGTGTGAGTTCAATGCAAATTCTGTTTTAAGACCCCTTTCCTTTTCTGTTCTGTTCTTTTGCTTTTTTTCTCTGTCAAATTTTATAGTCATTTTTGTCCCCATTGACTTTTTCAATTTTCTTTGTGGTTTTTCTCAGAGAAGGACTTTTAAGTAAACCCTGACAATTCCTTCTTCAAGGTCCTTGCAACTTTCCGTCTGGCTCACCCAAACTCACTTGAAAAGTTTCGGCTTTGTTTGATAAGTTTTAAACTAAATATTGTTGTTGTTGTTGTTGTTTAGTTGTTAAGTCGTGTCCGACTCTTCGTGACCCCATGGACCAGAGCATGCCAGGCCCTCCTGTCTTCCACTGCCTCCCGGAGTTGGGTCAAATTCATGTTGGTTGCTTCGATGACACTGTCCAACCATCTCGTCCTCTGTCGTCCCCTTCTCCTCTTGCCTTCACACTTTCCCAACATCAGGGTCTTTTCCAGGGAGTCTTCTCTTCTCATGAGATGGCCAAAGTATTGGAGCCTCAGCTTCAGGATCTGTCCTTCCAGTGAGCAGTCAGGGTTGATTTCCTTCAGGATGGATAGGTTTGTTCTCCTTGCAGTCCAGGGGACTCTCAAGAGCCTCCGCAATTACAAAAAAATAAATCTGGCAGTGAGCTGAAGAACGGTCCTTACCCACCTCAGGCCGACTAGAGCAGAACCTATAGCCCTAATTGCCTGATTCTGAGTCAATACATCAGTTCAGCGCAGTTTATTGTATAGCACACCAGCCTTTGCAGAATACACAATATACAATCAACACAACACAATACAACATAAAAGAAATTAAACTTCTAATCAAAGTTACACGTTCTAAAATTTAAGGCCCATCTGCGTATCTAACCCTAAACATTAATCCAATTGGTAGACTTAACTATAAAACAATTAATCATAAACAAGAAGAGAAATAATAACAAAGAAAAGGACCCTGAGTGGCAATAATCTAGCTAAGACAATTCTTAGATAAGTCTGAGATTTTAGCCAGGTCTTAGAAGTTAGGTTTTACCCAGATTCTAGCCATGCCACCCACTAGCCATCTAGACCATTAACTGGCCCAGAATCCCAGCTTTTACTGGGGGAAGGGGACATCTCCAGGCTTTATATACCTAGAAGCAAAATATGGCACTTGTTTGGGAAAGAAATGAGACCCTCAAAGTTCATTTACCCAAGGAGAGAGGTTTAAGACGTAGGGTTGACATGGTTCATAAACGTATAATTTCAGGGGGAATAAATCCCCTGAGTTATACGGGTAAAGGCTAGCGGTCAGCACCACCCGAAGACGGTGAAGGCTGAAAAACTTTGGGGACACTCTTGATTGGGCTGCAATCAAGAACGTTAGGCCTTTTAACGGACTTCTGGACAATGCAAATTCCCTTTTGTCTTCTGCAGGATCCTAGGACCTGAAGGACAGAGGGATGTATCAGGTCTTCAGGCGGGTCTTAAAAGGGGTTCAAGACAACGACAAGGGAATGACAGACATCAGGTACCATCAAGTCACTTCTGAGTTTTGGTGATCCTATGAGTTTGTGACCTCCAAAAAGGCCCGTCGTTAACAGACCCCCCCCCTCAGATCTTGCAAACTCAAGCCTGTGGCTTCCTTTATTGAGTCAAACCATCTCGCACTTGGTCTTCCTCTTTTCCTGCTGCCTTCCACCTTTTCCAGCATGATTGTCTTTTCCAGAGAATCCTACTTGCCCCTTGAAATGGACGGGACTGCAGAGAAATCTAGCCCCAAAGCACGTGAAGGACTGGGCTACTTGGCATAGGCTACAGAGAGGAGTTGGCAGGGCCAACGGGAACCTAAGGGAATGGGGGGGGGGTTGCACCAACACCATCATTTGCTGGTGCAGAGAAGAAGAAGCTGCTTCACACCTCTGTTAGCATCCTCTGTGCCCCATGGAAGAGCTGGCTTGAGCGTCCCCCAAATGCTTTTGGTGTTGCACGCTATGGGGGAAGAAAAGTCTCTAAATAGTAACTTATCCAATGGTTGTGCCATTCATCCCAGCACCCAGTTCAACCAGTAAGCCGGTTGCACCTGTCTTTGTCTGAGCATGAAGAACAGGATGAAAGGCCACAGCTAAAAACAGAGCGGGGTGGGTGGGTGTCCCTCCCCCATGTCACGTGGAAGAACAGGACGTGGCACCCCTGAATGGATGCCACCTGGTTTCCGCTGAACTTGAACCCGCAGGAGGAAGACAGACACCCCTAGAAGTCAAAGGGAAGGCCGGTGGTTCTCTGGATGGGGCACCCCCTTCCCCGCTTCCTTTCCCCTGAAGCCATTCACCAGTCATCATCCTCGGGGACTGGCAGTGAGGGGGCGTCTTGCCATGCCCCTGCTCATGAGGAGACATGAATGTGGGCCTTCTCCAAGGGGGGGGGGAAGCCCATTCATGGGACACCCTCTCCCGGGAGCCCAGTTGAGGCCACCCTGAGCCCCACGGTGGTTGCTAGAGAAAAACCATGGCCTCTGCTAAATGGGGCGAGTTTTAAAGGGTCGTGGCCCTGATCCTGGTTAGGGCGTTCCAAGTAGGGTTCCTTTGAGAATAGCTTTGGGTGGCTTTTGCATGTTGCGAAAAGGTGTCACATGTTTTCAGGTGCTTAGAACCACCTGTTCTGTGTAAGTCTTGTGGCAGAAGGCAGAAGGCAAGGATCCATCATCATCATCATCATCATAGAGGCCAGCGCCACCTGGACTGTCAGGGGGTCATCCAGAGCCTTTTCCATGGTTTTAGGGGGGTGTTGCCCATGGCATTTTAGGGACCAGAACCTGAGATGGGGGAGCTAAAGGGCCTGTGTGGGTACCGAAGGATGACAGGCAGGGGGCAGAGGGGCAAATCCCTCCACACAGAGCCAGGGAGCCCCGGTGCCAGCTGGGAACGGGGAGGGGGGGAGGGAGAGATGCCCAGGGCAAACCTTGAACCCACCCCCACCTGACACAACTGCATCCTCCAGCATCCAAGAAAAATCTCCCCGCTGACATCTCTCTCCCCACCTAGAAACCGGGACAAACCTTGGGGTCCTCTGGCGGTTTCCAGCTGGCGCCCTGGCTGGCAATCCTGTTCCCAGCGGACGTGGCCCTTGCCAGGCGACAGGGATGGCGTTCACACCCCATGTGGGTGTACGCACAGAGAGGCGAGCGCGTCAGCTGCACTAGCAGGCTGGGACTCTCACTTGAGTATCCTGGCAGATGGCATCGGCAGCCCGCCAGCCTTGCCCGAGGCGGGGTGTGTGTGTGTGTGTGTGTGTGTGTTTTGTATGACAAATGAAAGAAGCTTGTGCTTGGCTTGCAAAGTCCTTTTCACCAACCTGGAAAAAAGTTCCCTTAATTTAATGTGGAAACAACAGATGGAGACTCGGCTTGCCCTCTGTTGCCCACCCTGTGCCCGTGTGGGGGCCAACCAAAGCTGGCTCCCCTGTGACTACACACGGTAGCTTTAAAGAGAGGGGCATGTGCCCCACAAATGTGTTTTTTGGGGGGTTGTTCTCTCCAGGCTGCTTTGATGTGTATTCTTCCATTTTAAAATAGTTTTAAATCAGGGTGATATGGTTTAATCTCCTTCCAGGCCTGCCCTTTAATACAAACCTTTCAGAGAGCTTTCTCCATCAAGGGGGCACCCAAGAACTGCAAAGGAATAACAGAGACCCTTCTGACAACCTCAGGAGGACCAGGTTTTATTAGGCAGAAAGCTTTCGTGGACTCCACCCACGTAGGACCGCCACCCATTCTCTCAGAGAAATTGAAAGCTTAATGGCGAGTGAAAACCTGGTAGAGTTGAAAGACCGACAGGCGTTTCTTGACGGCTTAGCGGCCCCTGACGGAGAAGGGCTGGCTGCCAGGAAACGTCGATTCAACGTCCTCCTGGGCCGTCTTTGGCAACTCAGAAGCAGTTCTAGTGGAGTTCGTCCGGATTTGTGCCCACGTGAGGAAGGCTGTCGCCCTCTCAGGCTACATGCATTCGACGTGAAGTTCCAGCTTTCCAGAGAAAGTATATTAAAAGGGAGATGGTCTAAAGGAAGCCCATTCACACCACATCTCGAATTCTTGGGGGGTGTAAACATCGTGCCGAATCCCAGGCTTCTGCTTCCTGCAGGAGCAGTGTGGACTCCTTGGAGCAGAGGTCAAATCCCACGTGGAGGGAGAGGACACACCCAGACTCCTGTTGCAAAACACTGTTAGACCGTCGGGGGGTGGGGTGGGGTTATGGGAGGTGTGCTATGCTTATGGGGTCCACTCTGAGCCCCCCCCCCCCAGTGCCACCCACCGCTCCGCCTTGGGTTTTACCAAGTCCCATCCAGTAACTTGGGGATAGTTTGACCCTTTCCAACGAAGCTATAATGAGCCTTCCAGGCTGTCCTGAATTCTGTTTATTATTGAAATGAAACAAACAAACAAAAGGGACACAATTCAAATATTCTTGAACCAAGAAAACATAACAGTCAAAATTGTTTTGGTTTCACAGTTGCGTCTTTGAAGGCTTCAACATATTGGCTGCAAAAATAAAAATGTAAAAGCAAAAAATAACATACAAGGAGGCAACATTTAAATCTGCTCCCCCCCACCCACCCCCCTGACAAAGATGCTCAGAAATAAGTATGGCTGGTGAGGTTGAAAGCCCCTGGCCTCGTTTCCTGGTTCTTTTTTCTGTCCTTCTTGGCTTGGCTCTCTCCTTCCTCTTTCACCTGAGGAAGACAGGAAGGGGGGAAAGGTGCATTTTAGAACAAAGGCAGGTATAATGGGTTCCTTTCCCCTCGGCATCTTGGCCTCAAGTTGACCTTGGTCTCCACCCCCATCTCGGGTTTGGTATAAGAGCAGCAGGAGACTTCACAATGGGGTCAAGCCCACGTAAGGGGGCAGAGTGACTCCCATTTTGGGTGTGATGCGGATCCACTCCCGGCGCTGGATCCACACCACCGTGGACTGTAATTCACAAAAGCTCCCACAGAGGTCCGTCTGTTCCTCTTGATAAAGTGCCAACATTCCTCTCTTTTTCTTTTTGCTTCTGTTCTTCCTATATGTGTTGAAACAGAACATCCTGCTGGAAATAGCTCACGCAATCCGTAAGGAAGCACAGATGCTTCCAAATTCCCCCTCCCAACAAATTTCTCTCAGCATTTTTTTTGGGGGGGGGGGGGGCAATTCCTTGTCTCCAAAATGGAAGTGAGATATTAGCCAAACCTTCATGGTTCCATTTTCCTCCCTTCACCAGCTATAAAGATGCATTTTGCATTATTAACACCCCGGTCAGCTATGGCCAAAGTCCTGAGATTCTGGGCCAGAAGCTAGGATGGCAGCTGGTTGTGGCACGAGCCATTCAAGCCCAGGAGCTCAGCATCTGGGGAGAATCCAGCAAACTAGGTCATAATAGAGGGGAGCTGGCTGGATAGCTCAGTGGTTTAGGTATCTGGCTGCAGAGTCATAGGGTGGGAGTTTGATTCCCCCACGGGGCCAACCTCGGTGGCCTTGGACAAGCTGCACAGGCCCGGGGTGACCCCAGAAGGAGGAAATGGGAAACCACGTCTGAAAACTCCATACCTAGAAAACCTTAGAAAGGGTCACCTTAAGTCAGAACTGACTTGCAGCCACATAATTATTGTGATTAGGTAATCATAGAGGCAACGAAGAAGCAGGTGAATCTGCTTTTGGCTGAGAGCAAAATGCACCCTACTGCCAGCTGGGAGAGGATGGGTGGCCGGGATTTTAAAAACAGCCTTTTACCGGCCAAATCCAGCCTTTCCCCTCCTCCTCTTCCTCCAGCACCTCTGACGGTGAGACCTTTCCCCTAAAGGCCAGCATCTGGAGAAGCAAAACGGTTTCCTAAGGTTTCCAAGCAGCAACAGATCCCCGAGAAGCTTTGCTAGGATTCAGGTGCAAATATATGCATCTGGGATGGGGTGTCGTCCCACCCCCCACCCCCACCCCCGCTGCTGCCCCTGCAGGGTTTATCAGCATTCCCAAAAGCCTCGGAGGGAGCACTGCAGGGCCTCCGGTTCTGGAGCACATGCTAGAGATTATCCTAGTTAAACTGGAATGCAGGAGGGGTGGACCGGGAGAAAGGGTCAGGCCTGGAAGGGAAGGGGTGCCCCCCACCCTCTCTGAACTGGGGCTTGGACTGGAAGCCTCTGGGTGGCTGCTATAGGGGGTCGGTGGTCCCTTCTTCTAGAGGACCATGGTTGTGTATCAGAATCCATACCCAAACCCAAGCCAGCTGTGAAAATCTTCAGCAAAATGGCTCTCGGTGGGTGGGCAGCCTCTGGCCGTTCGTTGCTGCCTCTGAAGGGATATATTTGCTCTTTACAGGATCAAGCCCGTCTGGCTCCATTTTGCACACGGCAGCCTCTTTGAAGGACCATTGTGTGGACGAAGGAGTTTTTATTTTCTCAGGTTCAGGTCTGACCCTCTAGAGATGTGGAAAACAACCGAAGCCAAGAAAAGAAATCCCAGCTAACTGCTGGAGAACTCAGGGGTGGAGGTCAGAGTAGACCTTTGGTCTAGATGGGCGGGGTAGAAATTCAATAAAATAAATAAATAAAAGGTCTCTGGCTGAGGAGCCAGAGGTTGAGACTTCGAATCCCAACTCTGCAGTTCTCAAATTATTGTTCTTATTTATTATAAGCATCATCTGAGGATGTTTTAGCTGTGGATGCCCTGCATGGAGGAAAAAAAAACGGGGTGGACTAGATGACCCTTCAGGTCTCTTTCGTCTCCATGGTCCTAGGATCCTCTGTTCCCATCTTTATCTTAAAGGAATGCTGGAAATTTAAATGTAGGGGTTTTTATTAAAAGAAGACCTGCATATTCATAAAGGTCATGTTGCATACGCACACGCACACACACACCGCCAAATAAACTACCTTTGCCAAGGTTTTATCAGAAAGCACCGTGGTTGGAAACGGTTGGTACGGAGACAGGGTCACAAACCCCCAGAGCAGAAGCATGTGGCCAGATTAAAAGGATCAGCCCACTTCCCTCCCAGCCCCGGCCTCCAGCCTTCTGCCTTTGATGGGAGAGGAAATCCGAACCATTGTGATGCATTGGGGGGGGGGGGGGCGGGGGGACCCTGATTTCTCAACAGGCTTTCTGGCTGAAGCCGCCCCAATGAGCCATGTTGAGTTTTTATTTTTATGGTTTTTTGAAATGGGACACAGGCGTCTAATGGCGACGTCCATCAGCTAATAATACGCTGGCAGGTAAAGGAACAGCTGGAGGGGAGGGGGGGAAGGGCAAGGGGCCTCCGTGGGTCCCAGAGTGTGGAGGCTGATGGAGGCAGGATGGCCACATTGACGTGTTCCTTCCCCCTCCCCTCCCCAGGGATAAAAGGGAGCTGTTGGCATCTTGGGATTGCAGGCCTGCCTCCCGAGGACGTGGCCCTGACTGGCCCCAGTGAGCGCCCAGGTGGAGAGGTTGCCCCGTGGGAGGCTTCCCCACAGGCAGGTTGGGTGGCCCTCCGCGACAATGGCTGTGGATGGCCTCCCTCCACAAGGACGATCCCTGGGAAGGCCTTCCAGCTCTGCAGTTCTGTCACCCGACTGGGCCCCCAGGGGGTTACAACGGAGACAAGGTGGCAGAGTCGGCCGACCGGTGGCTGAGAGCTCAGGGGACCGGGGTTCAAATCCCGGTCCCTGGCATGAAAGGCAGGGGGTGAGCCTGGACAGCGGTGACATCTCTCCGCTTGATCCGCCATACAGGAAACTTTCAAAAACAACCTGGGATGGAGGGGGTGCCCCTCCTGCAGAAAACAGGCCGCCTGGAAAGGTTGAAAGCGTCTCTTCTCCTCCCTGAACGGCCGTGGCTCCCTCCTGAGATACCTTCGGTTGGTCATCTGGGAAGCCACAAGGACCCTCGGCCTGAAATCGCCATCTGGGGCCGGTCCTGGAGGAGGACCAGCCGCTGCTTACGCCCTTCTCATGGATTCAGGAGGTCTACTCTAGCTGGGCATGGCCCAACGGATTCAGGCTTTGGCAATGTCTTGGATTCCTGCGTCTGGAATCCACCCGTGTGCCCAGCGTTGGCTTTTGATGGGATGGAATTAAGGATCTCTTCCTCCCCGGTCAAGGTCTTCCCTTTTCCAGGAGCCCCGGGTTGCAAAGGGTTGCAAAGGGAGGTAGGAGGCCCGGGAAGGGCTGGAGCTCCCTCTGGCCAAACTTTTCCTCCTAAAAAGAAGAGCTCCCGGCCCCTCCACCCTGCCCATCGAGTGGTTTTCTGAGCCACCCATTCTCTCCTCTTGGGCTGTTTGCACACACGGGTCATTACGGATTCATTTGGTTTCCCAGCCGCTGGCAAAAAGATTTCCAGGTTTTTTGGCCCTTTTCCTGTTTTCCCTTTTTCTTCTTCCCTCCCTCCGGCCTCACAGGCTTTCTCTACTGCCTTTTCCACCCCTTTCCCTTTTAATTTTATTGTGTTTTTCTTTTTAAAGGAGCACCTTATTTACAGTATGACCCAGCAACAGGATTTCTTGTCAATAATTCTGCCTGCTTTAATTGAGGGGGGGGGGGAGAGAGAGAGAGTGTAGACCCCCGTCTGGCGATGAATAGAGTCCCAGGGAGACTGGATTGCTCTGCCAAAACCGCACCCAGCCGTGGGGGTAATTTATTTCCGTGGGTGCATGTCAGGAGGAGAATAGGCCAGGGGGGATCAGTAGGCGGACAAGGCTCCCGCCCGCATTGGGGGGAAAAAGAAAACAAGACCCAGAAGCCTTCAGCAGAACAACGAACAATCCCGCCCGGTCCCAGGCCAGGCCAGCCCCCCCCCCCGCTTCTCCCCTCCTTGAGCCGCAAAGCCCTCCCTCCGCCAATGGTCGTGTGAACTTGAGGGGGACCCGAGTGCTCCCTTCCCAGGCTCCCTGCGCGTCGTGGGGGCCACCGTCCGCCTGTCCGTCTCGCCTCCAGGGAGGACGGGCGGAGGCTGCCGTCGACTCCAGATGGGCCTGGCAAAGGCGGTCACCACCATCCCCGCATAGCAATCGCTTCTGGAGTGGGTCCCCTGGCAACCCTGCGGCAGCCAGGGCGCCACGGGTGTCTGGGAAGAGAGGAGGCAAAGCCCTTAGGTGGGGGTGGGGAGAGACAGGAGGCCTACACACACACACACACACACCGAGGGATAGGAGTGCATGTCATAAATTGCAGGGCTGCCATGCTAGGGAGCTGTCCCGTGGCCTTTGGTCCAGAGTCCTGGGCCTTGGGGGCTGGCTGGTCTGCCACGTGTTCCCTGAGCACAGGGGGAGGGGGCGGAGATGGTTGCACCTACAAAGACTCGTAGGCATCCAGAGTCGGAAGGGACCCCGAGGGTTGAACTCTCTGCCTATGAAATGGGCAGCTCAAGTATCCCTGGCGAGCTTCCCACAAACTTCTCACTGCTCTTCTCCAACATTCAGCAGACTCTGAAGTTCACAGAGCAACCCAGGAAGAGGCTCTTCTCCTCTGTCCACCATTTGGCCCACCTTGCCCAGTATGGCCAGCTCTGACTGGCCACAGCAGCTCTCTGAGATTCTGGGAGAGACCCTTAAGCAGCCTGACCTGGAGACCCCGGTCTTCCTTGGAGGGGGGGGCGGGATGTCTCTCCATCCCGCGACCAACCAAGCTGGTGAGTCACTGAAGTCAGATGAAATCATGGGTGTTTCAGGCGGGGAGGGAGGGGGGTGGAAATGGGCCTGATTCAAGACAGCAGCTTCCCGTCCCTCACAGTGTGGGGGCCCGATGGATCCTTAACTTACCGGCTTTCCTCATCTCACATCTGGCGCTTTAATGCAATCTTGTAGGTTCTGCACCCCCAGAGGAGTCAGATGCCCCAGGTTCTGGAGATGGTTCGGTCCCGGCAGGAATATGTCCTAAACGCGTCAAGGGGACAGAAAGAGAGGATGAACTTCTGTAAAGGTGTGTCTCCTCTTTAGATGTGCAATGCAAAATCATTTTAAATTAATTTAAACAGAACTGCAATGCCTCTCAGGGAACTGGAGGAAACGCGGGTTGAGGGTGAGTCTCTGCTAACTGTGCGGAACGGGAAAAGTTCTAGGTCACTTGCTCTCCCTGCTTCTGGTTGCTTGTCTGGACTCGAGCAGGCCCACGGGATCAAGGAACGGTTGACTTCAGCAGTGGATGCTATGTGTCGACGCGGGGTGGGAAAAGCCAAGAGAGTGGGGTCTTTCTCATTAAACCCGGGGTGGGTTGGGCAGACTGCCAAGCAGGGGCCCCTTGGGAAAAAGGACTGCTGCCTTGTCAGACCTTCTTTCAGAGGAAGGAAGGAAGGAAGGAAGGAAGGAAGGAAGGAAGGAAGGAAGGAAGGAAGGAGCTGATGATGGATAGAAGGAAGGAAGGAAGGAAGGAAGGAGCTGATGATGGATAGAAGGGAGGAAGGGAGGGAGAGAGGAAGGGAGGGAGGGGGAAATTGTTTTAGATCTTCTGCATCAGCTAAAGTGTCTATTTTGTTTTAAGATTTCAGTCCTCCTTGGGAAGGAATAATGATACACATAACTCAGTTGTTATTGTTGTTGTTGTTGTTAAAAAATAATCAGGCACAATAAATCAGAATTATAAAAACATTCACTGGTATTACATAACAGATACAAGTTTTAACCAAAAACCTAAGTATCTGTTAAATATCAGCACCGTTGTTTTGTAGCTCTGATGATGTGATTTCTGAGATCTGCAACGGCTTATAGTACAGTGTGAAATTTCTTGATATGGTTCCCCAAAGCCCCGATGACGACAGGGACCACGGAAGTGTGTTTCATCCACAAGCGAGATGTTTCGATGGCCAGGTCTCTGTCCTTGGTTAGTTGTTCCAATTCTTTCTTTTCAACTCTGGCATCCCCTGGAATTGCAAGGTCAACGATCCGGACCTTTCTTCGTTCTATCACTACTAGGTCTGGTGTGTTATGTTCAAAGTGTCTCTCAGTTTGGATCAGGAAATCCCACAAGTTCTTGACATCGTAACTTCTTCTTCTTCTTTCCCAAGTTCAATAAGAAAATTCAGAAAGATGATGGTGTGTGGGAAGGCTGCGTGTCCATGAGCTTGTTTGCCAGGGGTCCCAGTAGGGTCCTCAGTAAGGGTGCAGGTGACTTAAACCCACAAGAGGCTCCTTCTGACCTGAGGACCCCAAAAGCAGAAGAGCGTCTGGCTGCGGACAGAGGAAAAGAAGTCTCAGGAAACTTGTGGAAGAGGGACAGAAAAATCCGCAGCCAGCCAGCCACACAATGATGCTCTATTCCATGAATCGCCCGGTCTAATCCTCTTCGTTTTTTAATTGGCATTGAGGCTAAGCTGATTTAAACCTCTTCAGTTGTTTTTTTGGGGGGGGAGGCACGCCCGCCTGCCCGCACGCACGCACACCCCAGCTTTCTTTCTTCAGTCTTTCTCTCCCTCTCTCTCTCTGCCCCCAATAACAAGCTGCCCATCGCCACCCCTCCACTTCGGCCACAATGGCACCTTTGTGTGCAGGGGGGGGGGGAGGGATGGAAAGGTGGCGGTGGGGAAACAGCAAACCAACCCTGAAAACAATTAAGAGTTTTGTGAATTAAGCAGGCCGCTGCGGTGAGGAAGGCAGCTCTGGACAGGGCAGGCTGAGGGCAGAAAGGCAGGACTGTCTTTTTTTCTTTTTTTGCATTCTTACCCCCACATCAACACACACACAAAATAATTCCCTTCACCTGGCAGCGCCCCCCCCATGCTTCCTCCTCCATCATCCCCCTCTACTCACTCACCTTTTGCCCAGGTCAGTTGGTGGCAAAGGGGCAAAGCTCTCCTGCGAATCACCCTGCACGCCGGCGGGCACCTCTCTTGCCTGCGGCAGGTGGGAAGGGTTACTCATTTAGCGAGCTATATATTTATTTCTATTCATCTAGAATAAATACGTTTCTATCCTCTCCTTGCATGAATCACGTCTACGTCTGTGGTTCTCCCTTCTGAAGCCTTTCCATCTTCCAAACAGCCTTTGGCGATGGAGGTCATGAGGTGAGAAGGTGACTCCTTTAAGCGACTCAGTGGGGAACAGAAGCCGTGTTTCTCCCAGGCCTGCTTCTAGCTCTCTAACCACTGCACCACACTGCCTATGGCTGTACCGGAGATGTTGAGAAGATGCCACCCTGGCTAACAATGCAACCTATTTTCCCACAGGGGTTAAAACAGAGATGGGAAATGCACTCCAACCTGGATGCTGGCGAGTTTAAGATCCCGACGGTCAGATTTTCAGATCACCACCAGGAAATATTTAAAAGCCTTCCATTTAACAGCAAATAAGCTGGCTAGATAGCTCAGTGGTTTAGGTCTCTGCCTGTGGAGCCGGAGGTTGGGAGTTCGAATCCCCCACTGTGCATCCTGCGAGCAGAGCCAGCCTGGGTGGCCTTGGGCCAGCTGCACAGGAGTCCCAGGGCAACCCCAGGAAGAAAGGAAGGGTCAACCACTCCTGAGCCCTCTCTACCTGGAAAACCCTGAAAAAGGGTCGCCCTAAGTCAAAATTGACTTGGTGGCACATGATTGTTTATTATTAATAGCAAATAAGTTACTAGTCCTCAGCCATTATTATTAGCTTTTCTCTGTTCACAGAGAATATGTTCGAGATACGAGTTGCCTTTAGACCTTAATTTAATGGAAAAGTGGGCGTACATTTTTAAAATACAATGCAGACTTAAAATTAAAAATTAACACACAGAGAGATTTACTTATACTGTAGGGGATTACTGTTGATGATCCTTGGGGAGATTCTAGATGAGGCCATGAGAAAGTAGGAGATTTCCTGCTGTTTTCTGCAAAAATCCCTCATTTAGTGTCCAGATAAGACTAGGAAAGAACTGGGCTTTAAATTCCAGTGAGTTGTTGCTGCCAGTCAGAGCTGGTCCTCCTGGCCGAAGTGGACATTCCCAACATGGCATTCCTGCTTCAATCTTTCAGGCAGGAGTAGCGCCCCCTGCTTTCTATGGCCTCGGGTTCAGCCCCCAGCAAGCCTCTGCAGGTGAAGCAAAGAACGGATCCCACCTGAGACGCTGGACAGCTATTTCTTTACAAATGCAAGCTGGATTGTCCTAGGAAGAGAGGAAGACCCAACCTGAGATGGATCAACTCCCTAAAGGAAGCCACCGTCTTGAACCTGGAAGACCCGAGCACAGCTGTGGAGGCAAGGGCGCCTCTTTGGAGGTCCCCAATTTCCATGGGGTTGCCATAAATTGGGAGCCTTTTTTGTGTGTTTTCTGCCCAATTTTTTTTAAGCAGTCCACCAAATCACGGACCAACGGGGGGGGGGGGGGGAGTTCATCCTCTGAAGACGTTTAAATGATGGACTATCAAGGTTCGGAGGAGAAACGGCATGAAAGTGGTGGCGCTTTGGCATCTGATGTCTAGCAGTCCGTGTTCAAGATGGGGATGAAAGAATCTCTCTTGCTTCAGAACTTGGCCACCTTGCCTACCATTCTGGCACTCAAGGTGAGTCTTTAACCCAGCAGACTCTCTAAACGTAACCCCTTGCGTCCTTGGCCTTAAGGCAGCTGCTCTGTTGACGCTCACCATTTTTCTGCTTTAAGCCAAAGGAAGGCACTCATCGTGCGGGAAGCTCAGGGGGCTCTGTGGGTTTTTAGGCTCCAGGGATGCAAGACTCCACAAACTATGCTCCTGTGAGCCCTCCTTTCACTTGGGAACCTCCATCTTGGGTGGCCAGCATCCTGCTTCCAAGGACAACGGCCGACACCGCCAGCCAGAGTTTAAGAACTCGAAAGGCTTTTGCCCTCCTTCCTTCCCCAGTCTCTTAAATTTGATGAGGAGCTTCAGAGAACGCCAAAGCCTGCCTTGTTGACCATTTTGCAGCGATCCAGTAGAGGTGGGGTTTGTTTTTTTCCTCCAAAAAAAGAAAGAAAAGAAAAGAAAATCATGCCCCAGTGGCTGCCTTGGCACAAGTCGGTCCTTTCAGGAGGAAAGCTTGGAAATGCACGAGGCCCCCAAAGAAAAATCTGAGCGGAGGCCAGACGTGGGTTTCAATGCCTGGGTGGAAGATCGGCCATTTTGTGGGAGCCGGCTGCCTAAGATGGTGTCTCTCTTTTTCTCTCTGTCTGCCTCTGTCTCTTTATCACCCACGCCTCATGCCCTCAGAATTTGCCAGAAGAGGAAGAGGAAGCAGGGAAGAGCACCGGAGGAGAGGCAGGATGGCGGGAAGGGCAGGAGAGAGGCAGGAAGCCTTGCCCGACGCTGAAAGGGCCCGTCTGTCTTTTGCAAAGAGCAGAGAAAGGGAGAGAACAAAGCAAAGCAAAGCAAAACAAACAGTTGCAATGAAATTATTCGTTGATGGAGACGAGGGTGTATGTGTGTGTGTGGGGGGGCAGGCGAGTCTTCCTTTTGTCTTTGCCGACACCCCTCTCCAGCACCCCCCCCCCCCCCGCCCCTGGATCGCCCGCTTTGACTTTTCCCACAGAGGTAGCTAACCACCAGGAATGCAAATGATGTTCATTATGCAAATGCATGCAAATGGAGTCTAACTATAAAAGGAGGAGAAGCGAGGGGCTCTACATCCCTAATGAGGGTGGACGTTTTGCCTTCACCCTCTGCGCGGACTTGCGGGGTGTGTGTGTGTGAAAGGCGCCAGTGTCTGGTTTGGGGCTTGGCTCGGGCGGCGGTGGCAGTAGGGGCGGCAGTGGGCCGGCGTGGCTGTTCATCATTTTCCCCACCACTCTGCGCACGGACAAACCTTTCCCACCGTTGTCGCTTGATTTGCAGGGGAAATGACTTTCTTCTCCTGGCACTCCTGCATTGGCACAGCCCGGTCATCCGGATGACAGAGAGTGAGACCACAGCCTTCTTCCTGTCTTCTTCTTCCTCTTCTTCCTCCTCTCACCTGCCTTGTTTTGCCACGCAAGGCTCCTGCACAGGAGTCCAGGTGAAGCCAGAGAAGGACGTGGCCAGCAGCAGCAAAAACAGAAAGCCCACGAAACAGAGGCTGTGAGCTTGGCTCCTGTGGTCATTCAAGGTGGCTGTGAAGAACACGGGGGGGGGGGGGGGGAGAGATAGACAGAGAGAGAACAAGTGCCAAATTAAGGCTAGCCATGGAAACAACGAGGCCCCTCCCAGGAGGACACAAAAACCCTTGGCCTTCAGGTGGAAAACCGGACCAATTAGGGCTGCCCCCCAAAACCCACCCCAGCATTCTTGCAAAAGCATTTCGGCCTTTCAAAAGGCGCCAGGGTCCGTGTGAAAGTGACGCTCAAATGCTGCGAGCAATTGTATAATAATTTGAGCAGCCTGATTGGATCCGTGGGACTTGGGGCCCTTCTGCAGGAGGGGGTTTGGTCTCCCAAATAGACCTGTTTCGTCCGGGAAATTAACAACCACCACCACAAAATTCATGCCATCAGGGTGATGTAAGCTTTGCCTTGATATACGTCCAGAGACAAAATCTCTGTGCTTTTCTGTCCCCTCCTGATGGCTAGTTTGATTCTGTTGCCCGTTTGCTCTGAGAGGAGTATTCAGTGCCAGAGCATTTTCCCTTTGTACTCATTCCCGGTCATTCTGAAATCCGTTAGTACGAACACAAACAAACAACGCAACCCCACCAAAACCCAAACACAAAGCTTTTTAAAAAATAAGCCCCAGAGGAGAAATTCCAGCGCAGGAATGGATCTGTTAATGCACATTTATCGGATGCATTTCTTGCACAAAAGTGGCTTTCAGGGAACCACCAAGTGAGATTTGGGTGTAAATCACGATACGTCTCGTACAGTTCCTTGACAAACAGGGACAACCCGGGAGGAAAGGGGGCTTGTGCTCAAGGACGGCGGACTAATGTGGGTCCAGGTGGCCAGTGGGGCTCAAGGGCGATGGGAGGAGTGCATGGAGCTGTGAGCCATCCGTGGCCACAAAGAGCCACTGGTTAGGGACACCCTCCAGCAGGAGAGGAATATGAGATGGAGGGTGGTGGTGTCCTTCCATCTTGCTGGTGGCTTCTGTCAGGAGCCACTGATTTGCCCACTGTGGGAGCAGAAGACCAAACCAGAGAAGCCTCAGGGCTCTGACGTGCGCCTGGAATGGATCCCGGGGTGAGAGTCAGTTCGAAGCTGACCCTGAACCAGGTGTGCCTCAGCCGTCTGGGACAGAATGGACAGAATCGCAGTCCCAAAGCCACAGAAATTAACAGCTCCACATTAGCCTGTGCTAAGCAGGTCTCCTCAGGACTGGGTGTCCCCGTTTCAGGAAGAAGTGGGCAATCTGGAACATGTTCGGAGAAAGGCCCTGGAAGCGACCAGGCATTTTCCTTTGAGGAAGGTTGAAGGAATTCCAGGTTTCTTTCACTGTGGATTTCTGGATCCCTTGCAGAGTCTACAGTCTGCAGGTTCGACGGGATACCTGGAGCGCTGGCGGTCAACCAGAAATGGGTAGAGTCGTCCTGCTCCCAGCTGTACCAGCCGGCAAGGAGATGCCATGGGCTTGAATGGCAAGGAAGGAAGACTTCTTGACGTACAAAATGGTGCCAAATGTCTTGGAAATGCACGGCAGAGAAGAGAATGGGTGGGTACTCTTGGATCGAAGGTCTTCAAAGAAAGGCCCCCCCAGTGTTGGACTGGCACCTTCTTGGCAGGGGAGCTGGACTTGCCGCCCACCTGCCCGCCCACTTTGTGATTTTGTGAAAACAAACCTCCATGGAGAGACCCGTTCGGCATTCACATCAAGGTTCTTCTGCAGCCGACAGCTTTAAAATAAAAAACGGCTCATGCCTTCCCGTTCACTTGGTAGCTCCTTTCAACCGCCATTTTCTTCCCCCTGTTGATGCTTTGGCCGGGTGTTGCTGGTTTGCAGTGGCTTCTGTTTTTGCCACTTTATTATACTGTGTTCCTTTTGCTGTTATTTTTTAAGAAACAAAGTTTCTCCACAGATAAAAACACCTGCCCAAATATTTGAGTTGGGACATTTAATTCCAGGATTACATAATTTTTAAAAGCCGCCTTTCTGTTTCCTTGATTAGACTCTTTCTCAGAATGAACTTATCAGTCAATGTCCAGCTGATACTCCCATACCCATCTAGGCAGAAATACGCCCCGCTGCTTGCAACGGGAGAATTGCAGCCTTAATCATCCACACTAGATGCTGCATCTTTTGAAGCCATTCTAGTACACTCAGTGCTTTTCTTTCCCAGGACAGGGTAACTCAATCTTTTCAGCAGGCAGAAAAGACTTTCGGGGCAAACCCGCCACTCAGGAAAATGTGACAGTCCTGCTGTTACAAACATTTTCCTCTGAGAGACGCCGTGCCATCAAAGCTCCAGTCCTTGGTCATCAGATTTGCAAATGAAGCCCACATTTACCTGCCGAGGACAAATCAGGAAACCAAAGCAAGCTCCATTTGAACAGCGTGGCATATGTATGAGGAAAACCGGAGGCCTTTGGTCTCCTAAGTGAGTTCCGTTTTTAATGCCTATATGCCTGTGTTGCCGGCAGGCACCCTGGGCCTTGGAGCGTGAGGTTGGAAGATGATGAGGGACCGACAATATCTGCATTTTGAAAGAGCCTCCTCCAGCAAGCGGGAGAGAGACAAGAGGGGAATACTCGGGACGGTGGGCAGCAGGGCCGAGCGCGGCGTTTACCCAAGGCCCACGTTCCTTCACAAACAGGCCTTTGCACGTCCTGTCCAAACCCAACCGCCTCAAACAAAAGTCCCTTTCAAGGCTTCCCAGACACCAGTCCTTCAGCTCAATTAGTCAAGCACACACGCACACACACTCACATGCCCTCACTGACAAAAAAAAAAAAAAAAAGAGCCTTTGCCGGAGGCGGCCAGCCTGGCCGGCCAGCCAGGGCGCAAGGAAGGCTATAAGGGGCTGGCGGGGTGGGGTGGGGGGGCGGAGAATGAATGCCTCTTTCTCCTCCTGGGGTTCTCCCCCACCAGGGCAGCGACAACAACAGGCGGTGGCAGGAAAGGGGCCTTCTTGCTGGAGAGAAGGGCCAGGATGCGGCTCAAGCCGTGAGGAGGAGAAAAGAAGCCTTTGAGAGACAAGGGGAAGGAAAAACAAGGCGCCCCAAGCGTGGGAAGGAAACCTGAATCAGGGAAGAAGGCTGAGGGATGGAGCACCGGCCTTTTTCCCAGGGTCAGGAAGAAGGGGCCACTGAGGCCGGGAGGTGAGGCTTGAAGGACTCAGCGATGCCTCCTCCTCCAGCCCCCCCCCCAATGGTGGGGGGAGGGAGGGAGGGAGGGAGGGAGATGGGGGAATATCAGTGTCACCAGCTCTGAACGGCAGCCATGCCTTGGGCAGAATCCCACCCCAGTCCTAAAAGGTGGAGCTGGGTGGGGCAACTTTGAAGCTGGGGTTTTGAAACCCTCTCTCTCTTTCCTAACGAGTCCAACATGGACCCTCCTGTCTCCCAGAGCTGCTGCAGCTGTGGGTTCCCTGCCCTGTTAAAAGGGGGCTGGACTAGATGACCCCACAGGGTCCCTTCTCACTCTGCCATTCTCTAGGCTACGTCATGCAGTGGGTGAGCTTGCACCCAGCACACCCCATGCTCCCTCGGGGAATGGTTTTGAGGAAAACCAGACCTTCCACCTCTTGGCACTGGGAAACTAGCCTTCAAGGAGGGGAACCATGTAGACAGCCAGGAACGTCATCATCATTTGTCACTGTTTATCACTGAGGAAAGTCTTGCATCGTGCGGAAAGGGGATTTCACCAAACCAGGGTCATTTCGGGGAACAAAACATTTCACCTGGACAAGCCCACAGAGAGGCTCTGCCCCTGACCTCCCTCCTTTCCTGTGGTACGGCCCTTGCAGAGAGCAGAAAACCCACGCGGGACTCAGCCGGGAGGTCACGTTGGACAGCGATGCTTAACGTGGGTCCTGATCCTCCCTCTCAGGCTGCTAAAGGGGAGGGCGGTGTGTTTCTCTCCATCTCCTCTCTCTCTCTCTCTCTCTTTCTGGGGTGTTGGCCTCGGAAAACGAAGAGGAGAAATACAGTAATTGAGCTCCCGAGAGAAACCTGAAAACCGGTGCGTCCAAAGCACGAGGAAACATGGTGGTAGCTGGTGGAGCAAAGAGCTGTTTTGGAATTTGTTCCCTTCCCCGATGCAAAAACGTAACAGAGCTCTAAAAAGGGAATTTTAAAGCCATTTTTGCAAGCCTTCCTTATGTGATCCAGTTTGCTGTCTCTTTCATGGGTAAACGTTTTTCCACGAAAGAGTTGTTTTAGGCAGTTTCGGCATACAAAGCAAAGCAAAGCAAATGCATGCATGCATAAATAAATGCATAAATAAATGCATAAATAAATAAATAAATAAATAAATAAATAAATAAATAAATAAATAAATAAATAAATAAATGTTTAGGGATTAGTTACAGCCCTCAAACAGACCTGGAAAAACTTTGATTGAAGTGCTATTTCATTCTTATTATCTGTTAATATACATCTATAATAAATATAGAAATAATATATAAGTAGATATTTAAAATGCATAGTGAAAATGAAAATAAATAAGGAGTTTCCAAAGCATAGCAAAAATTAAAAGAAAAGAAAGGTTACCACTTATGTTTATTTTTGCTACACAAGCAAAAATACATGGTATTTTAACGACACACTGTGTGCATAAGGTAAGTTTTATAATTGTTGAACATCACTTTGAAATCTTCAGATCTAAGCAGTTTATGAACGGAAGTGAATCAAAGGTCAAAAGAGGAAAGGATGGAGGTAAATTGTCTTGGATAAACAAACAAACAAGCTTTAATCAAGAAAAATATTAGTTGATTAATCTGCCAGTTAACCCTTTCAGCTGCTGAAGAGCTCTGTGTATCTAAAAAGCTGGCCGCAAATGAAAAGAAAACGGGGCAAGAGGGTTATGTTGCAGTGCTCAGCATGGCTTTTTAAGGCCCGTGATGGAAAGGGCAAAGAATTGGCATGAAGGTGGGAGGGAACCCGGAGGTGCAGGAAACCCCTCTCACATCCAGGGGGTACCCATGTCCTGGGACATCCAGCGGCTTCTGGCCCAGGCTCCCTCCGGAGGTTTCGAAGCCCAGAAGCCAACAGGACCTGAAGAATCTGAGTCGAGAGACCTCAGGAATGCCGGAATGCCAAAAGCCGGTGGCTTAGCACCATTAATAAGCTACTGTGGCGACATACGATTTGAGGCCTTAATACGACTCAACTCGGGGTCACATTTTTCTCTCCACCGTCGCCCGAGACAAAACTTGGCACAGGCTACAGTGTGCACCAAGAGGCGAAATCCCAAGAAGGGAGGGGAGAAGTTCTGCCTCAAGCAGAGGGGAGATTAGGTCTGTGCTCTGTGAACACGAGCTCTGCTTAAACTCTGTTAAAGTGTCTCTTGTTAGACGTGAGCCGTGGGACCTTCGTTCAAACAGCGGAGTGAGCTCCTGTCGCTTGTCCCAGCTCCTGCCAACCTAGCCATTCGAAAGCATGTAAATGCGAGTAGATAAATAGGTACCACCACAGTGGGAAGGTAATGGCGTTCTGTGTCTAGTCGCGCTTGGCCACGTGACCACGGAAACGGTCTACGGACAAACGCTGGCTCTATGGCTTGGAGACCGGGATGAGCACCGCGCCCTAGAGTCGGACACGACTGGACTAAATGTCAAGGGGAACCTTTACCTTTTTATTTGAAATGCTTCATCCTTTCACCCTCCAAAAATAGGCAGACTAGACCCATTGAACTGGCTGCTGAATGCTAAGGCTACTCCTACGTAAAGCCCATTGTTTCAGCTAACAGCTAGTTGAATTGGACTTAGGCCAATGATAAGAAAAGCAATTGAAACACACACAATTAGAGCATAACACAGATTAAGGTGAAGCTCAGTGTCCAACCAAGAAAAGAAAACAGCAGCGGTTGCTCACTTAAGATGCCCTCGTTTTAGGAGGAAAAAATCCACAGCCACCAAGAAGCCACTTCTGGTGTCTTTGCCAAATGGGTCTGCAATGGGGGTGGAAGAGAGAAGGAGACACCCTTTGCAAAATAAATAAATAAATAAATAAATAAATAAATAAATAAATAAATAAATAAATAAATAAATAAATAAATAAATAAATAAATAAATAAATAAAAATATTAGGAACTGGGCAGGTTGGTGTGGGAAGTGACCCGCCTTCAAAGAGCCTGGATCCAATCTGAAGGGGGTTTTAGAGGTCATGATCCACAAAGGAATCAGTAGCTGGTGGAGATGCTGTCCTTCTGGTGAGCTACAGGCTCCCAGTAAATTAGCCGCTGTCCGTGGTCTGAAATGGAAATATTCTGGACCTGCCCAAGTGGTGGGATTTGCTGCAAAGGTAGAGTGCCTTGGAGCAGTCAAACCAGGGTGCAACACTGACCCATGGAGACCCACATTCTTCTTCCGGCACAAACTCAGCCATAGAAGCGCATTCCTGGCCACCATCTGCACCTGGATTGCATCAGGTCGAGCTGTCTTGATCTTAAAGCTTTGCTCCTTAGCTGATCAACAGGAATTTAAGCCCTAGTTCTTAGCACACACAGGTTACCTCTCGCCCTCCCCTCAAGGACAGGCCACAGCCTCCCAGGAAGAAGCTCAGAGATCTCCCCGTTCCCGCCCCCCCAATCACCCACCCAAGTCAAGCCTTATATCGTCGGCCCTGTCCTGTTGCTGTCAAACCACATCTACTTCTCAAGAAGACACATCCCGAGAAGTCCAACTGCAGAAATGATCAGAAGATGAGGGGGCAAGACAATCCAAAGAGGTGCGGGCAAGGGGGGGGGATTTCCTCTGCACATGTTCAGACTTAGTCTCTCATGGGCAGGGTACCCTGAGTGGGCCATGCCTTCGGAGGAGTAGAAACAGAGAAAACTCTGCCCCAAGCAGCTTTTCCATCTAAAATTCAACCCAGGGTAAACCACAGAGGGGAAAAGCCATGGCAGAGGAGATTTTAAAAAGAAGGAATTCAGGATCTCTAAACAGATTTAAGGGCATGGCAAGCAGAGAGAAAGACAAGAAAGCGACAAGGGTCAGTACTGAGGAATTTGTAGAAACATGACTTTTCCAGTTACCTTATTGTCCCAAAAAGCAATGTTTCCCCATTCTGGGAATTTGGGACCCAATTTTAAATTCCTCCCCCCCCCCCCACTTAAAGATGCAGCTGCCTGTCAGACAAAACTGCCTAGCATTTCTTCCAGATTGTAACATCCTCCTCCACATAAGGAAGCAACAGGGAGAAACATCCAGACAGGGTAATTATCCGTTCGTGAATGGATAGGGGCACCGTGTGTTCCTATAATATCACACATACATAATCCCACCTCTGCACACAGAAACGTCATCCCTAAGCTGAGAAATGTTACTTCAAGCTTTTAGGCCGTCCTCTTTCATTTAATATGAGCTTTTTCCACAGTCCCCTGGCACGGAAGGTGTGAGATTTGACTTTTACACGACCCTAACCCCATTCATTCTCCTCGGTGGACACAAAAAAAAGCTATATTTCCAGATACGTGGACAGCCAGGCTGGCCATAAAGATCCAGCAAATTCAACCCACAGCCATTAGGTGCAAAATTTCCCTTTCTACAGTAAAATTGGAAGAAAGCAGCAGCGGCAAAAAAAAATTCAGGGAACTTTCTCAAATAATCTGGGGGAGCAAAAAACAACAACAAAAAACAACCCAATCAACTAATTTTGATCTTACATTATTATATTGTTTTTTAAATGCCATGCCTTTACATCTTGGTTATCCAAAAGAGCTCCTGGCTATACGTTACTGTGTGGATTATTAACTGACATAGTACTACTACTATGTAGTAGTAACTATTACTACTACATAGTAGTAATAATAGTAATGTAATAATAATAATAATAAAAATGTGCCATCAAATTGATTTTGACTTATGGCAACCCTTTTCAGGGTCTTCCAGGTAGAGAATCCTCAGGGGGATTTAAATTTATCCGATCGAACCCAAGACCCATTGAGTTTATGGGGACAACTTTGCTTACTTGGGAGTAAACACCACCGAACACAGCAGGGTGTTCACTCTGGAGTGAAACGACACAATATTTTAAACAATGCCAGCAAAACCAACACTGAACCACCTTTCTCTCTCCACAGATTGAGAAAGGTTGAAGGTCACCCTGAATACATGAGCCATGTCTTCCTCTCCAGTTTCCCCCTTATTGTTTTTTTATATGTAAAAAGTGCAGTTTCAGAGAGACAGAGAGAGAGACGCACATCCCACACCAGGCCATGACTGTGAAACCCAAAGTGGTTGTGGTCAATGTCTAAGATCCAAGCATGCACGCTCCAGCTGTGCTTCGGGCTACGATTATTCCAGGAAGTAAAAACCAATCAATCTGAACCTTTAAATTGCCTACCTCTAATTTCTCGATTGCTGTGAATCGTCTTGTCTTTGTCTGCTCTCTTTCATCCACCTCTTCCATTCAGTTGGTTTCTTTCCTCCTCAAGGACTGGTTTTTCAATCCATCTTTGTGGGCAATTCTGTTCAAAAACTTCTTTGTTAAAATGGTGGCATTTGCTTGCTTGCTTTCGGTGGTCTTCTTCCTCGTCTTCCTCCTCCTCAGGCGTGTAATGGGGTTATTTTTACTTTCGGTTATCTAGCTTTATGAAGACTTGACCCCACTCATACAGCTAGATAACCAAAGATAACAACCAACCCCCGGGATCTACTCCACCAGCAGGCTGGAAGAATGTTCCTTTTTTCTCCTCCATTTCTGCCTTTTTCCTGAGGCCAGGAAGCTTGGTTGAAAAGGGGGAAAGGAAAATAATAATTATTATAATTTTTTTAAATGCAGCAATTCATTATTCTTACAGTTTCTTGACTCCACATCATGGTGTCCGGTTGCATCACAGATGGACATTATTTTGTCTTTTTCCTGGATCACATATCAGATGCTGAAAGTTTGAGCCCATGGGGTTATCCCACTTTAAAATAGATTAAAAACTTCAACCAAACACACATTCTGCTCCCCGCTACCACAGAAAGAAAGGAAAAAAGAGGAAAAGGGAAAACAAAACAAAACAAAACTATGGTGTTTAAAATCAATACACATAAAAACTTCCTATGAATAAACCATGTGAGATAAATCATAGAATCATAGGAGGCATAAAGGCAGAGTCCAGACAAAAATAATTAAACTTTAAGCTACATTTATTTAATGGGAAAGTTAGATATTTTCCTAGTGAAATCAATGGGACTTTAAAGTGTTCAAATCTGATTGACTCTTGCCAGTATTTTTTTAAAAAAGCTCTTCACCAAATATACACACACACATTTTCATGCCCCGGTTTTCACATAAATATTTATCTGTTTAACGCAGGTTAAATTATAAGCATCATTTCTAAATGTTGCATTACACTCTCTCTCTCTCTCTCTCTCTCTCTCTCTCTAGCTGGGGGAATAAGGAAGAAACCAAAGAGGCTTCTCTGGCCTCAATCCAGACTGGAGCTTCGGAGATTCTGTGCAAGGCGGAGGGAGCACACAACCAGAGCCTCAGAAAAGGGGGCCCCAGGAGACATCCCGTAATTTTTAACCTGCCTGACTCCATAAAATGACTTCCATGCATTCTCGTGGCTGCCTGGATACACCCTCTGGATGAGGAGCAGGAGACAGGCCAGGGGCTGGGCACCAAACGCATGGTTCTCCTTCAGCTCCAGTTTTCTTCCTCCCGAAACCTGACCCGTGAATTGAGAGACTCAGCCGAGCAGGATGGAAAAAAATGCCCCGGAGAAATTAAAACTAAAACGAGAAGGAGCCAACCGGGCAGGACGAATGGACGGAGATGTTCTCAGGCTGACGCTCAGCTCCAGAAGTATAGGGCCACTCCACCGACCCGGCCAGCCCCACAGAAAGGGCCCAGGGGGCCCGAGGCTCTGCCGCCTTGCTTCCACCTGCAGGTTGCCAACGAGATGAGGGCGCTGCCTTAGGCCGGCGATGGGCCTCTGTAGCCGGGCTGCCCCCCTTCCTCGCCACTGGGTGGGAAGGAGGGGAGGTGGAGCCCCCAAAGACCTGGAGGGCCGCCCCCTGCCCTTGAGGGAAACCTGGAGCAAACTGCCCTCCAAGCCACCCCCACCCCACCCCACCCCACCCCGGAGCCTTTCCATCAGGGCTTTCCGTTCAACGCACACACATTGAGGGTGGCCACGTACCCAAGAAGGCAGGGCTCCTGTGCTTCTCCCGGTCAGTGAGCGGAACCGGAGAAGGGGGGGCTCGGCGGAGACTTCGGAGGTCCCGGCCCTTCCAGAGTCCCCTCTCTGAGAGGTTGGAAAGGGAATGGGGGGGGGGGAGATGATGAGAAGGTGCCTCGTGATTCCGGCGCTCGTGAGCGCCCACGGGGGCGCGCGCCCCAGCTTCCTCCGCCGCTCGCCCGCCCGCCCGCCCGCCCGAGTCCTCAGCATCGCTGCAGAGAGTCGGGGCACTGGGGTGTTTTTTCCCCCCCCTTAAAAGAAGCAAAGCCTGATTTTGGGAGCAGGGTCCCTCGGCATCCCACCCCGCGCGCGAGGGGCAGGCCTGGGGGGGGGGGTCGCCTCCCCACGGACCTGGCGGAGGGCCGGGAGACAGGGGGGATCTGCCGGAGCCCCACCGCCTCCGGCAGTGTCTTCCCCCCACCCAGTCACCCACCCTCATCACCGGCACAAGAACCACCCGTCGCCCCTGCCCCACATCCCCCACGGAGTCACTCACGCGGGAGGAGGAGACGCGACCCTCCGGCTCCGCCCGGGGAAGGGGGGGGGGGGTCCGCCTCGCTCGGGGCGCCGGTAGGTCCCAGCCTCCAGGACCCCCCACCCCCCAGCCGGGACCCCCTTCCTCTCCCCGCGCCCTCCAGGAAGGACGGGGGGGGGCAAGAGAAGCCCGAGGCAAGCCCTCCCAGGGCGCTCTGGGGACCGGAGGAAGCCCAGCTGCGCGGGCCGGGGACGGAATCAAGGGCGGGAGGGAGGGAGAGCGATCACCCCCCCCCCCCCACACACACACACACACCGACTCCTCCCCCCTCCCCCCCGTCCGCCGCACCTACAGCTTCTGCGTGGAGAGCCGGAACGCGAGCCGGGCGCCGTGGGAACGGCCCATTCATTCTTTCACAGGCGCGCGCGCCCCCCCTCCGCCAGCCGCCCATTGGCTCCGGGCGTCTGACGTCACCTCCCCTGATTTTCATGTTTCCTCCTCCCTCCCTCCCTCCCTCCCTCCCTGCCCCCCCCGCCCCGCCCTCCGCGCCTCCCCCGCCCATCGCGGCCGCGCAAAGTCCCCGGCGCTCCGCAGCAGGCGGGGAAGTTCACCCCCAGGCGCGCGCTCCAAAGCAGGGTTCGGCGGGACCGGTGGATCTCTTTCTCCCGGGCAAAGCAGCTCTGCCGGAAGACGGGGGGGGGGGGGAAGAGGGAGGCGGCGGGGGGGCCGCGCGTAGGTTGCGCGCTTTGCAAGACCTGCTTTGCTCAGGCAGGCCGCGCGCAACCGCACGAAGGCGGAGACGGGGCTCCCGTGCCTTCTTCCGCGGATGAGGAAATTCCGCGGACGAAGGATCCTCTGCCCTTCTATAGGGGAGAACCGCCGCCGGCCCATCGGAGAGGCGGCGTTTGAACCCGGCTGTTAAAGGCGCAGGAGCCCTGCTCCCCTTTTTTTTCATTTGGCCGCCCTTGGGTGCGCTTTCCCACCCCCGAAAATCCGAGGCCATGCGTTTACCTTGGAGCAAATTGCCCTGAAATCAGCGGGGCTTCGGGGTAAAGGCGGATCATAGGATCGGGCGCAGGTTTCCGCGTGCGCAGCGGGGCCTTCGGGCCGCCTCGTTCCCGCGCGGGAGCCGGAGGCGGCTTGCAACGCGAAGAGGCCGGGGACGACGAGAGCCTAGACAAGCCGGTGTGGATTCCATACCGTCACGCGGAACAAGGGGGCGAAATTCGTCTTTTCTCTCCCGTTTCCCCTGATAAGCGAGATGGATTTTTTAAAAAAAGATCTCTGGTACACACACACACGTTTTCTTTAAAATGACGGAGATGTTTTACAAATAAATAGCTGCCTGACTGCTGGTGCTCAGCGTAGGCTCTGTGTTTTTCTTAAAATGTCAAGCTTTTACATTGATTTTTAGATTATTATTATTTTTTAAAACTGTTTTTAAGGAATACAGTATTTTCCTCTCTGTGTGCCTGTCCTAGGCTGTGGGTTCCCTCGCGGCCTGAAGAGCCATAAACTAATAGTTAAAGCAAATAAATGAAATGCCCACTGAAGCTGGTTCGTCCTCAAGGTGCCCCGAATCTTCGCCCGGCTACCAGTTCGGAAGCAAATCCTAGGTAGCTGCCTTTGAAGCGCTCCAGCCCCGGGCGAGCTTCCTCGGGAGGAAGCCTCATGGCGTGGCCGGGCAGCCGGCAGCGAGTCGAGGTTGCCTCGAAGAGGCGGCGACCTTTTCTTCAGAGGAGGAAACGGGACTGGGCGACCGGGGGGGGGGGAGGGCGCGCGGAAATCGGGGCGCGCAAAGCGAGGGTGACACGGATCTCCCCGGAAGGGTGGCCTTGCCTTCCGAGTCCCCTCTTACCCTGCTCGAAAAGAGCCTCCCCGCTCCGGGGGAAAAAAAAGAAGCTTTGAGGCGCACCCCATCTTGCAGGTTTTGAGGGAAGCCTTATTTTTATCACTGCCTTGAAAGGTTGGTGATTCTTCCACCTGGAGACGGATTCCCCGCCACCCCAACAGGCCTCCTCGGTAGAAGGCCGCGCAGCTTGCTTCCCTCCGCCCTTCCCACTCGACCTGACGAAGCGTTCTGCCCCACCCGAAAGCTGGCGGACTCTTCGGTGGTCAGGGGCCGTTTCCTCTCCTCCGCGAGTTCGAAACCAAAGCGGTTCATTTGGATGTTCTCGGACTGGACTCCCGGGGCTACACAGCTCGCTGTTTCGGACGACCAGCGTCTCTTTCTGAAGCTACTCCCTCTTCCTCGACCTCCTTCTTCGGCGGAATCCCCATTTAACCTCAAGGGCCTTCCTTGCGAGTCTATGCGCCTGGGTGGCGGCGGCACGAAAGGAGAAAAGCAGTACCTCTGTATCGGAGCCTGGGTGGATCGACCCCCCCCGCCGTTCCTCCGGCCGCGCCCTCCAGTCCTGGGTTGTTGTTTTTTTAATCCGTTTTGTTGGCGAATCTTATATCTATGTTCTCTTTCTTTCTTGCATCCCCCAGCTAAGCACCGTTACATGGAGGAAAACCGCGCTCCTATGGGCAGGAAAAGATTTCCCGCTTTGCCATTTTCAGGGGGCCAGATCCCCTCTTTCTTTGGGAGTCAGGAAGGAAGGAAGAGGGAGGAAATGAGGGCGGGGGAGAGAGAGAAAGCTGAGTCGAGGTGGCACCGAAAAGACCCCCGTTTGCTGAAGAAACGGGCCAAAATCCAGGACAGCTTCCCCCCCCCCCCCCCCCAGCTCTGGCTTGTCTTTCCGGCGCGCCTGAGCCTCTCTCTCTTGGGCGCTCGGAGCTCCACTTTACGCACGGCTCTCCTCGGCAGGTTGATTCCCAGGAAACGTTGGTCGGCTTCAAAACGAATCGGGTCCAGGAAACGAACGTCGTATGCACGTTCTACCCGAGAGTAAGCCTCTCTGCCCGCAGCGGGACTTCGTTGTTGTTTAGTCGTTAAGTCGTGTCCGACTCTTCGTGACCCCATGGACCAGAGCACGCCAGGCCCTCCTGTCTTCCACTGCCTCCCCTTCACGGATTGCGGCCTTATCGTGGCGAAGGGGCCTGAGCCATTCAGAGAAGCCATGGACTATGCCGTGCAGGGACACCGGAGACGGACAAGTCACAGTGGAGAGTTCTGACTAAACGCGATCCACCTGGAGCAGGAACGGGCAAGCCACTCCAGTATCTTTGCCAAGAAAACTCCATGGACAGCAGCGGGACTTACTTCCGAGCAACCACGGAAGGGACGGGGCCTCCGGGCCCGAACCTGGGTCCCTCTCCTCGGGAGTAACTCCCTTATTACACGTGCCTTCGCTTTCAACTTCGAAACACTTGGGGACCCCCAGTCCTAACCGAAGTCTCTCTCCTGGGTTGAGATTTCTCGGGTAAAAAAAGGATCCGCTTCGGAGTGGGACGATCCAGGACTCTTTAACCCGGAGCAGACGTCCTGGCTGTGTAAACTTTTCTGTTCGTAGAAAGAGGGAAGCATCAATTCGCCAAGCAGCCGGAGCGAGACCATGTTCTCAGTTGGGAGATCATATAATGTTTTAAATTTTTAAAGTTACAGTTTTACATTTTTACTAGTATGCTTTTAGTTGTGGATTTTAAATGGTTTTGTACACCGCCTTGGGTCCCCGACTAGGGGAGGAAAGTGGGATACCAATAACAAAAATAGCAACGAGGAGGGCAGAAGTGCGCCGCCACAAAAACCCTTGCAGGGAAAGAAAAATGCAGAAATCAGCTGGGCTCCCAGGACTGTCCAAATTGGGGAGAGGGGACGGTTTAAGGCTGAGATCTGGAACCCAAACCCCAGAAGCCCGCTTTGGAAGGCTGGGAAAACTGGAGCCGTTTTTGGGCACCAGGGAAGGCTGGTTGAATTTTACCCTTAGCTTTGACCAAAGTCTGTTCTAGTTCGCCACCCACCAAAAAAGTAATAGTAATAAAACATTTAAATTTTAACTATTAAAATTAAAAATTTAAAAATGGACAAACTGCATTTTGCAATCTGGGTGGCAGGCAAACAAATGCAAAACGGCTTTCTCTCTGTCAATGCAGGAAGTGTCGTTTTGTTTGTTCCAAAGAGTTTTAAGCGGATTTTTAGCTCAATCCCTGGGGGTGGGAAAGGGTAAGGTTTCGCTCCTTCAGAATTCAGTTCCTGGGGTGCCCACCTCTCCCTTCCTCATTCGCAGTTCCAGCCTTCTTTTTCACAAACCGACCCTCGGGTATATTGGACCAGATCCGATGAAGTCTCAGGGGCGCGGGGTTAGAATCTCTCCCTATTCAGGATTACCTGCAAAATATCAAAGGAATGGGGTTCCATACGGAACGAAATTTGTAGTGCGATTGTGTGCAGAAAATCACGTTCGGGTGGCCTTGCCTAGGCGGGAGGCCGGGGATGATGAGCTCTGAGACCCCATTCAGTTCTATGGTTCCAAGAGAGCTTTTAAGGAGGAATGGACGCCCGTTCATCCCACGGAAGGGATCTCGGCCTTGGCTTAGCCCTCCCTCTAGCATCAGCCCCACGTGAATCGTGCCCCTATTCTCCATTTTGAAACCCACGGCCTTTGCAAACAATAAAATCAAAAATTAAAAAAAGGCCAAAGAAAAAAGTGTGGTGTTTTGTTTTTTTAAAGAGGAAGCTTTTTTGGCTGACCTCAAATACATCTTTGCCTCTCGTCCTCCAATTGATTACCTAGGATTTTATCCCTGGATCCAATGTTGGGTTGCATTAAAGAAGGAGGAGGGGAAAAAGAGAAAATTATCAGGCTCAGAGAGGCCGCCCTGCAGCCGGAAGACACGCACGCCCTTCCACCGCCTCTCCAAGTCCTGACACCTCCATTCCCCCAAGAAGGGCGGGTCCACGCCTGACTTTCTCCCGATCAGGGCCTCCTTGAATTTGCACGTGCCGGTCGTTACCCATCTCTCTTCGCCCCCTGCATTTGTGGATGGCCATTCCCGCGTCTGGCCGCCGCCACATCGGCCGGACGTGGCCCAGGAGCGCTGGCGGAAGACTGGGGACACCCGGGTGTGAATTCTGCGCTCAGTCATGGCAATGTGCCGGGTGACCTTGGGCCCGTCATATACTCTCTTTCTCCTTCTGACCTACCTCGCAGGGTCGTGGTGAGGACAGAGGAGGAAAGAGAAGAGGGGTAAACGCTGCCTCCTGTTTCAAGAGACAAAAGCATATAGCTACGGAACACAACCAGTCAATAGAGGCCCGCGTTCCCAAGGCAGCCACCCATTAGCAAGGAAGGACATGTCTCTCCTTCCTCCCACAGTTCCTTCAAAAAAGGAGACACCACACACACACACACACACATACGTTCAGCCTGAGGCCTCCAACAATAAATCTGGATCAGCCCCCCCCCCCCCCCCCCCGCGCACAGCTCTGAGGATCAAGCACTGCAAGCTTTCTGGCACACAAGGTTACAAGGGGGCAGCTGGAAGATCACAGATCACACTGGTCTCTTGGGCCGCCGCCGCCGCCGCCGCCGCCGCTCGGGAGGCGCCTTTGCTTCGCCTGGCAGGCGGCTCTTCGCCCGCCCACCCCGAGGGGCCTTTCCGACATCCCGGGGCCAGCAGCGCTCAGGGACACGTGTGTCCTGGCCCAGGCCTGTGAGAATGACCGCACCTCCGCAATGAGCGCCAGGCCGCCCCCGCTGGCGTGATCACTGGCCCTTTCAAGCAGTGATCATCCCCACTTTAATCATCCTAACACCAATCCTGTAAGGTAGGCGTGGCTGACAGGACTGGCCCAAGATCCCCAGAAGGGCTTCGCAACCATGGGCGGATTCGAACCGAGGGCTCTCCATTCCCTAGGCCCTCGCTCTTCTAACCACCACCGCACTGTCTGGACAGAACGGGCACCAATAAACTTCCGGGACTCAAAAAAGAAGCCCCCTCCCCCCCACCTCCTATTCTGGATACAGGCAGGGGTCTCTCTCTACCGCCTTACTTTCTCTAGCTCTGCCTAATTGTAGAGGCGTAGTTGCTGGTTCCTCCCCTATTCCGGATATCTGACCAATGAGGGAGAAGGCGTGGGGGTGACGGACAGTCTCCCCACCCTCCGTGTAAGCGTGTCCTTCCAGCCTGAGCATCTCCTCTTAGGAGGATGCGCGAGGGTCACATCGTTGCAACCCTGCTAAAAGCTGAGGGCGGGGGCCAGGGTCCGCAGCCTTCGTCCTCGGAGCCCGCTCTGCCCCCTTTTTCCGCCCCCTCCCCAGGCTGCGAGGCTGGCAAGTCACAAACGGGCCTCTCTTGAACCCGGACCCCCCGTTCCAGGGAAGGAGGCGTCCAAAGCCAGGTTGCCATCCCAATCCGGAGCGCAGGGCGATCCAAACGCGCACCCGCAGAGGGAGGGAGGGCCTATTTAGCACTGTTTTCAATTGTGCCCTGCAGAAATGCAACCTGGACCCTTAGGGGGACTCGCTTCGCCCTGATTCTTGCAGGGCGCAAAAGTGCTGCTGCCCCGGTTTACTCGGGAGTCAGTCCCATTCCATGCAGCGGGGCGGATTCATACCGTGCCGTCCAGGGGAAAAAAAAAAAAGCCATTTACTCTGGTGTAAGGCCTCCTCTTCCAGGAACGCTTGCCTGCCTGGCCGGAGAGGAAGCTCCCCTGAAAGGGGGAGAAACGGGGGAGGGGGGCTTATGGGGACCAGAACGCATCCCGATCGGGCTGCGGGGGGGGGGGGGGACGACAGTTGGAAAGGAGCGTCGGAAGGAAGCGCCCGCCTTTAGCCCGAGGAGGAGCCGGCCAAGAGGAAGCCCCCCCCCCCCGCCAGCCTGTAGGGTGGGCCCCATCCACCTAACCCCCAGCCCCAGCCCCAGTTCTTCCACCTCTCCAGAAGTTGGAGGAAAAGAGCGGCAGGACGGAACAGGATCAGGGCCGTGCGGCTCAAAACGTTCCTGGGACCCCTTTGGAAAGAGGAGGGAAGGAGGGAGGTCTCCGAGGGAGCACAGGGCAAGAGGCTGCCCGATTCGCCTTCCCTTTGACACGCGTGTGGTCTCCATCCACACGTTTAGCATACCGTTTATACCCAGTACTAGCAGCTTTTTATATATTGCATATATAAAAAACATACCTTATATGTGGCAGGGTGATGATACAAAAATGCTGTCATACAGCGTTATTTCTACCACGGACATAACGCCTCCAAAGCCTCCTGTAATACTTCCTTATTTTGTTACATATTAGATTATTTTTATTTATTCTATTACCCTAGTATAATTTGTTAAATATATCAGCCGCCCCAACTGTTTTACAAACGCGCACGATTTAACCCGTTAATTAGCTCTTCCCTCCCCTAAGGAGCAGAAATGTTCTGCTCGCCCTCGGGCACCTTTACTCGAGAGTAAGCCGTCCTCTGAAATGGAAAGCCCTTCTTTTATTTCTGAGTCAGTCACATGCTGCTGAATTAAATCTGGCCGGCTAGAGTAAATGAGGCGTCCGAGGGCTGGACTTCGCCTGGATCCGGCCCCCGCTCCCTCCAGATCCACCCTACAGTATTTTGCGCACAGGCGCACAACAGGAGGGTCATCATCCTGCTTTAATTTCCTGGGTTGCTCCGTTCAGGAGCCCCCCCCCCCATTGCGTGTTTAGATGAGGAAAGGAAACCCGGAGAAGCTTCTTGAGAGGTTCCGCCATGTGAATTCATTTGGAAGACCTCTCATTTGCCTTTTTCGGGGCTTACTCCTTCGTAAATACCTTCGTAAATACATGGACCTCTACAGCCTTACTCGGGGATAGATGCCCTTATTTGATAACCGGATGTGCGATTTCACTCCGGTTCTAATTTTTCCCTAAACTAAGCCGTTGCTTTTAATTTGCTGAATTTAAAAGTACATACAGTATTAAAATGAATCCTCTCTCCTTTTTTTAAAAGAAAAATAATTTTAAACCATCAGGATTTTGAGATTTGGGTGGAAACTGGTGTGGACGACGCTCTTGGTAGGATTTGGAGCTGAGCCAGCTTCTGGATCGGGTCCAGAAATCTTAATTGGTCTGGAGCCAATTATTCGAGACCTTTATTATTTTACTCATTTAAAATATTTTTTACTCCACCTTTCTCCTTAAAAGGACCCAAGGCGGCTAACAAGGTTAAAAGGACAATATTTAAAAGCTTAAAAACCAGTAAATATACAAATATTGAAAAAGAATTAAGCAAGTATCTTAAAGCACCGTAACTGATTGGCTCCACAGTCATATAAGAGCAGGAGGAAGACGAGAGAGGGAAATAAACAGGTATAATACAGCCCCCAAGCCCGGAATCTTTTCGTTTAGCTGGCAAAAAGGGGTGTCTGGTAACTATAATTATTGTCCACAACCAGATCTTTATGAATTACAGAATAAAAAGGGTACAAATCCCCTGCCACTGACTGTTTTTATTCCGTGGAAAACAAGACCTTCGGTTTGTCGGCTCCAGGGCAGAGCTGGTCACGAGGGGGGGGGTCCCCCCTAGGGCGAGGCGGTTTGCGCCTACCATTGGCTGGGTCTGAAACCCCCATAAAGAGGCCCACGCTCCCCCCCCTCAAGATTACTCTTTCACACACACCCCAATACCTGTGGCTGACGCCTCTCCCACCAAATTTTTTTTAAAAAAAATGACCAGGCAGCTTCAGGAGCCTGCCTCCCCCCCCCCCCCCGAAATCTCACATGGATACCTTTGGCACGTGTCCAGGCTGCCTTTTTTAAGGTGGTCGGGAGAAGAACCATGTGCAAGCATTCGGGTCAAAAGGCTGCCGGTTCAGACATGCTTTCCAGCCTCGATCACCCCCCCTTCACGCCTCCCCCCCCCAACAGAATTTCCACGCGGCGGATTGGTCTCTTACGCGCGCGCCCAGGTAAAGCCCGTCTCCTAACCCCACTCCCTCGATCAACGCCCACGCGCAATGGCACCTTGTCTGCCACCCCGAAAAGAGAGCCGTCCCAAACCCTGGTGCCAGCTGGCCTGACGAAGAGACCTGTGGTCGCAGAAAGCCTGCACGCTTTTTGGTGCCGTTCTCGGAATTTTGAAACGGGCTGCCTGAGGCCGCTTTGCCCAGGGATTCTTGGAAACCCCACCCCATCGGTTTGCAGCTGAAGGCCCTTCCTCGACTCGGTTTCCCCAGGCTGTGATTGGGGCCCGTGGTCGAGATAGGGGCTGCCCCTCCCCCGCCGAAATGCTGGGGGGAGGTGCCCCCCCACCTACCACTTGATCCGGGAGCCGCCCCTTGGAGGCAGAGCGCCCCCCCCCGCCCCGATCCTCCAGAGAAAGGAGCCACCCTTGGTTTTGCGCAGGGCAAAGCTTTAAAGCGCCATCGTAGCCTCGAGACAGGCGCGCCTTTGGCGTGGGGGCTGATCGCCAGGATGACCCTTATGGATGAGGGAGCCCCATTCAGCTCTTTTTCAGCCCTTCCCCCCCCCCCCGGAAAAAAAAGCCACCCACGGAAATAAAGGTCTTGTGGTAACCTTGGTTTACTTCAGTGTGAGTTTTCCTGCATTACAACTCACTTCTGTTTTAAAAATATTTCTGTAGAAGCGCCTTGTAAATCTTGGAAAGTTCCCTCAGGAAGAAATATATATATATATATTGGTCTTAAAAATGGGGCAGAGTAAAATAATTCAAGATAAGTTTGTTTGAGGGAAATGCACATTACCTGCCTACATGTGCAGGTGCTCTCAGTGGGTGGAAGCTAGCAGGCCCTAAATCCCATTCATGGCTTCAAATTATGGGCAAACACTATTACTGCTCTATTTTTAATTCGTTTCATCCACTTCCTGTCCTTTCAACTTGTTTATTTCTGGAGATATATATTTAAAGGTGTTTTCTATTTTTAAAAAAATCCATAATTGAATTAATAATCTGTCATAAAACTAGATCCATGGTATACTAATTTAGCCAGCCATGTAAAGTCAGACATTATCAGTGCCTTAACCATTACATCCGCACAAAGTGAGTAAACATTCGGAAGGCAGGACGACTAATTATATCATTTTTGATAGCTTTGCATGACACACAAAAAAGACACACATTCTTCTCAGTTTAAGCCGCCATCCATGCTTGTCTCTTAACACAGCACCTTCCAACTGCAAAGAATACACTGGGTCAGATCCACAGCTACTCAGAGCAGGCCCACTGAAAACAGTGTGAAAATCCAGTCATAACAAATTCAAATCCCATTTATTTCAATGGGACGCCTCTATCAAATCTGGATCCAGCCCAGCATTTTTCCCCCTATTTATTTACATGAAACGCATACCCTTAAATCTGAGTCGCCAGAATCTTCTTCGCTCTGCAATCCCACACAGTATTTCCCCTGCTTTAAGGGCAGACCCAACCATGTCTGCCTCTCTGCTCATGCATTCCGCTTGCCCAGGTTTCAGGTAAATGCAGCTCACAAAAATCCATGTATTTTAAATCTCAGACAACAGGCTTAATTTACCCAAACAGGAGGAAACGAACCACAAATATTTACTAGCAAATGGCAGGTGGAGTCGTTTTTCCCCACCCTCGTCAAAATCTACAATCAAGTGGCATCCTAGAAATACTGCAAAGGTGGTGAAAATGTGGTTATAATGTAATATATTATAGTGTACACAGTCACGCACAGATACACACATCCAGGATTCATGCTTTGATATATTTATATACCAGCTAAGATCCAGCAGGAAGTCACAAATAGAGTAGGCCTGTTGAATCAGTGAGGATTTGGTGAGTCAACTCCTCCATAAATTCCATTGGTTCAATGGGTCTCCTCTAGTTGTGACCGGGGAATTACTCTGGGCCAACAGGCCTTAAATTGCCGTAAGTGTTTTTATTTATTATTTATTCCATATTTTTATACCACCCATCTGACCAGTGGTCACAGTGGTTTTTCCATAGAAAGCCAAAGGGAGGATAATATTTGGAGGGGGTGGTGTAGGAAGAGGAATTACGGCATCGCTTCTGAGTCCCTGACTTTATAAGGCTGGCTTTTGGGAAAGCCAACATCACAATAAACCAGGTCGTCGTTCAGATCTTCAGAGCAGCCGGGAGGTGGGCAGATCTTAGGGTGCTTGAGGGGTTCGATGGATGCGACGAGAGAGCACTTTATATTTCTCCTGAAGTTTAATTTGTCCAACAAAAATCGCTCCTTGGCTTAAAACTCTTTTAAAAGACAGCAGAAATAACAGGAGAATCATGATTCTGCTTCTGTGGGAACCAGGACAGACTCTGCAGGGGTCAGCAGACGAACACCTTTCCGCAGGACCTACCTATATATATTTCCCCCTCTGGAGGCTGGTTTAGGCTGCAAAAAGCTGCTACCTGAACAAATAAAATTGTAATTATTCATAGCCTGGACGTGGATGATGGAGGTCTCCTGCAGCTGGGGCCCCTTCCAAGACAAGGAGCCTTGAGCTGCAGGGGTCTGATCCTCTGGCTTTTATTTATTTTTGTTTTATTTATTTTAATCTGGACATTCTCCCTCTGTGGGTTTTCTCTATTTCCCATGCAATATGGGATTTTGTTTTATAAATAAACATCCATAAAATTCATACCCAAGTTATGGGTCAAATTTTATTTTCAAAAGCATTTTGTCTGTAGACTTTGAGAAGGCGTAGCCTTCGCTTTAGATTCCTGGCCACCCCAGCTAAGATCGGCTGGCTGGTTTTTTAAATAAATAAATAAATAAATATTGGGAAACCATGTCATGTGGCAGAATTCGTTGCATCCCACCCCCAAGTAATTAAACAAATTAATATTTCATCACCAACTCGCCACACAATGGCTCAGTTTTGGGAAGACACATTTCTGTTCCCGCACTAGCAGTCTGATCAATATGTAGAAATACGAATAAAACATTTTACTCACACTAGGCTCGTGATTTTGGGTTTTCTCTCTCAGGAAACAATGCATCATACTGCATGCTTAAAATGCTGGCCATATGGGAGCCCAGCAGTATCATCTTATACCCATTTCTGTTGGTGTTTTTTTTTTTAAAGCAACAAGGGAATACCATTATGCTCACTGATGCTACTTCTACGTTAGAGTGGAAAGGGCTACAGGTGTATCCGGGTGAAAAATAAATACATTCTTATTATAGTGAGGCATCTTAGTGTGTTGGAGAGCAGAGAAATCCCAGAACTAACTGTAGCATTCTATGGTGTTCCCAAAGGCCATCTAGACCAGCCCTCGGAAGATGAAATAATCCAGGGCTAAACATCTCTGACGGATGGCCACCGGGATTTGCATCCCACCCTCTTTGGGCGGCGCTGGAGATGGGATGACTCTCTTTGAGTTGTTCGTTTTATTTTTAGGGGGGGCGCACAGGCTTCGTGATGGCTGAGCCCAAATTAAGAGATTCGGGTCCGTCGCTGCTCTTCCTGCCTCAAATCCCATGGAAACCAACGAGGAAGGGAAGGTTCTCTCGCTGCCGGAGCCGACTCGTCCTCGGCTCCCCAGCAGCTTCCCAGGCTAACTTCTTTGCAGGAAAGGTGGGGCCCAATCCGGCGCGTGTTTGTGTACAAAGTTGAGGGTTGACTGAGCCCCGTTCCAAAACCTGGATACTGGGGTGGGGTTGGGGCTCCTTAAAATGTCTCCCCAGAGAGAAAAAGTGCAAGGAGAAAAACGGATTTATCCTAACATCAGGAGGCAGCCGCCGGCAACCCGGTTGCATAGAGGCGGCTGACGCTGCTGGCACGTTTTAAAAGGAGAGATTATAACGGAGGAGTGGGAGCGAAAGGCCGCCCCCCACCCATCAATCCCCAGATCCGCGCCATCTCCTCCTTGCCCCCATCTTCCGACCTGCCCCCTCCAGCTTCTCAGCTGTTTCCTCCGAAATGAGAACCCGAGGGAAATCTCCCGACCCCAGATCCTCGGGGGGGGGGTCCCTCTTGCCCGCTCGGGCTGGCAGCCGGGGGTCCCCAGGCGGGAAGCTCTCCCTGCCCGAGCTGGAACTGCTGCCGCCGGCGGGGCTCGACCCCGGGGGCCGCAGGCAAAGCCACGGCTCCGTGCCCGTCCTAGAGCCCCCCGTTACCCTCTCCTCTCTGGCCGGCAGCAGCTTCCGAGGGTCGCGCCCGGAGCGCGTCTGCCTTGCTCTGAGGCGGGCTGTACGTGCTTTCCACAAATAAAGCAAACCAAGGAAAGAAGGCGAAGAGGGTCCTCCCGCGCCTGCCTCAAAGCGAGCGCGAGAGAGAACGGAAACCATAAGCCCGAAGAAACGGATCTGTTTCGCGTGATCAAGAAGTTAAAAAGAAATTAAAAGAAACAAAGAACTAAAAAAAATAAGCCCTCAAGTTAAAAGAAAGAAAATAGATAGGAATAAAAAATTGAAAATGGTCTCTTTGAGCCACTCCTGTGAGCTCTGGCCATTGTAAACACAGAAACACGGATCTACCTGCGGACCGAAGGGAAGGAAGGGTTCGAATTAATCCACAAGTCCTGGAAGCCATCAAAGGAACCGCTCCGCCAGGGAGGAAAGACGCGGCCCCGGGAAGGGAAGGGAAGGAGGGAGGAGACCCGCCCGCCGCCCCGCACACGGAGAGCGAGGGAGATGGGAAGGCGGCGGAGCGGAGACGGCGGGGTTTCGGGGGGGGGGGGTCCTTTCCCTCTCCGGAGGAGACCCGGGGGACGAGGGCGCGCTGCTTACCCGGCCTTTGGGGCGCTGCCTCTCCGGTCCCCGCCGAAGCTCGGCTGCCTCCAGGCGCCGCCGGCCGAGCGCGCCCCGGACTGAGCCTTTCCGACGCGCCTCCCTGCCTCTTGTGCAGGGGTGGGGCGGGGGCGGGGGGGAGGCGGAGTGACGTCGCCCAGCCTCTCCCTTCTGCGGCCTCCGGACCTTCCTCCCCGCCCCTTCCCTCGCACGAGAGCGCGCACCAAAAAGGACCTGCTGGCGCGCCCTCCCTGCCGGGCCCCGTTTCCCTGGCGCTCCTGGACTCTCCGGAAGGCGAGGCCGGGATTGGAGAGAATTTTTTTTTAAAAAAACCCCCAGCATCTCTAAGCGTCGGGAGAGGGGGGGCGGCTGCCGTCCAGGAAAGCGAGGGCCCCGCAAAATTTAGCAGTCCTTCAGGTGACACCAGACTCTTCGTTCCCTTTGCTGCCTGAGACTACAGGGTGGCGCTTCCAGAAAGAGAGCAGCCTTTCGGACACCTGAGGGGGATTCTCTTCAGAGCTCTGCCGCGTCGAGTCCCTGGGGAAAAATTTCCCATAAGCACCCCGCCTTGTTTTGCAGGATAAGACCAAGCCATTAAGCATTATTTCCTGGCCCCTTCCGCCCACTAACACGTGCAGTCTGGCAGAAGCGCCCCACGCGTTTCGGCCAATTAATGCCTCGGCCTCCTGCTCAGGGCCAGTGATGTTCACCCACCGAGAGAGTAACCCAGCTGAACTCTCCATTTCCAAAGCTTACGAGGGCGCGGGCAGCTGCCGGCCTCTCTGAAAGGCTTCCTCCTCATCGGGGAAGAGTCGCTGTATGGTTACGGAAATAGGTTTCCCGGAGCCGCCGAGGGCTCAAGAAATCTGCAGGGGACCTTCCTCTCCCAGCTGTCGTTCTCAGCACCTTTGACCTGGGAGAAAGTCCCGTTCATGCCATGGGAATTACTTCCGGGAAATCAGGAAAATAAAGCGATTAGGAAAAGGAGCCTAACCCTAACCCTTGGCGGGCGGTCGCGAACGCCGAGTGTCAACAGCCACCCCAGTCTGAAGCCCAGCGCGTTCTCTGGGACAGCAGGAATGGACCTTTATCGACCCTCCGGAAGGTTCGCTCACCCTTGAGCCCAGCTCAGCTTTCTTAGACCGGAAAAGAGTAGACCCACTGAGAGAGATAGGACTTCTCAGCCACAAGGAACGTGGGCTCCTTTCCTGTCCCTGGGTCTCTTCTGGTGGAAGTGACAGATGGTTTGTTCGTTACCTTTCTTCCCCCTCTTTCCTTCCGCTCGCCTCAAGGCAGCGCCGGTGGCCCCCTTCCTTCTCCCCGCCGGATCCTGACAAGAACTTTGAGGGTTCCACCGCTCTCACCACGACTGACCACAGGGGCCACCCCATATTTCCAGCTGGGCTTGTTCCAGAACCTGTCCTTTCCGCCCTACTTTTTGGGGGGTTGCGGGCGGGCGAGGAAGCCGGTCTCAAGGCGTTCCGGATTTCCTCTGCGGGAAAAAACCACACTCTCTCCTGGACGAAGCGTCCTGTGTGTCCCGGAAGTCCACGGGAAAAAGTCAGGATTATTATAATTTTTTTAAAAAGAGAGACCCTTCATATTGTGTTTCTGTATCCAGGCACATACACACACACAAAAAAGGAGACGTGAACGGAGTCTAGCTGTGCCGACTTTTACAAACTTCCATGGGATGTGTGTGTGTGGTTCGTTGTTCTAGGCTTAAGATATTGATCGAAAAATAGATATTATATGAAGAAAAGGGATAGAGAGAAATATGTAGATAAGAAAACCTGTGGCGATGGGTGAGAGGCAGGGTGGACACACCCCTTCCCCCCACCCCCACCCCCACCCCATTTGAGTCCAGGAATGCGCCTGGGTCAGATCCGAGACCGTGGAAATGCGGCAGCTGAAGGGCCAAACCTCCTCCCCGCCGCCCCCCTCCCGCCCTGCCCCACCCCAGTTCAGCTGGCTAGGCTGGCGAGGCAGAGGGGGACCCCGACCCAAATTAGCATCATAATGTCCCTCCCTCGCCCCCTGCTTTGAATACTCGACAGGCGCAAGGAAGGTGCGGGAGGGGAGCGTCTAGACGGCGGGGGGAAACAGGGGGGCAGTGGCTCCCGGGGGGCAGGGGGTGGCCAAGCACTCTTCGCAAAAGGATCCTTTGGCCCGACCTCTCCCCCCCCCCCCCCCGCCACTCCATCCACGTCGCCGTCGCCGCTCGGGGGGAATCCGGCCTTCCCACCCACCCCAGGCCTCGAGATGGGAGGCCGCCGGCTCAAGTTCATTGTCAGCCGGGAAGATCAGGGGGAAACACCCCCCCCTCCAGACCGACAGACACCAGGAGCGGGGCCACGTCCGTCCCTCCGCACCCGAGGTCTGGGTTTCTGGAAGAGCTTCTTGGACTCTCGTCCTCACATGTTAGGTTTCACGCAATTCTTGTCATCATCACCATCACGAGGAGAGAAGCGTTTCTCAACCGACTTTGTTGACCTGAAGCAGCTGTTTCCGACTAGAGTAGACCCATCGGCTTAAGGGGTTGGGTGGACTTGCCGCTCCTCAGCGGAGCCCTTGATTCTGTTCGACTCGGAGGCCGGGAAACGGACTCAGGCCCAGCCGCGTCCTCAGAACCAGGGCCAGCTTTGCCCGGAGATCCGGACTTGACCTCCGCAGGACACGCGGAGGCACAAACACGTCTCGTGGCAAACCCTATTCTCCCCCCCCCCGCCCGGATTCTGCAACACGTGTCTTGGGGTCCCTGCCCTCTCTCTCTCTCTCTCTCTCCATATCTGCTTGCATCCCTGTCAAAACCTTCAGACTCCTGCGTGTTACTCGCAAGGAGAGGTGTAGCGGGGGGGCGGGGGGAAGGCCCACCAGATGATCCTGCTCTCTCCTAGCCCGGGTCACTCACAAGAAAGACGCTGTTGGAAGCACACTGCTCTGCCGTGCCTGCTTACTCGCGAGTACGTCCATCGGCTGCCTCCACCCTGGCCACAAACAGGCTGGAGCTGGGATGGACCCGTTTCGGGCCTGGATCTGGGCCTGGACTGCAACGCCCATAATCCACCAGCCAGTTTCCAGGAGCCCCCCCCCCCCCCCCAACGTGACGACTACTGGATTCTGGGAACCGATGAGGGAGGCTGGGTTAGGAAACCGTGCTGGGCAAAAGTAACTTCGAGGTGTAGAAAAGGTTGTCTTCACTGAGGAAAAGACAATCCTGCTGGAAAAAAGCGGGAGGCCGTAGGAAAGGAGGCGGGCGGAGGGTTCAATGGACTGACTTCCTAAAGGACCCACGGCCTTGACTTTGCAAGACCTGAGCAGGTGCTGTTAAGGACGGAACCTTTTAGAAGCCACTGGTTCGCAGGAAGCGGCTGAGAGGGCGCAAACCAGTAAGGTAGACTGCTTCTGGACTGAGGAGTTCAACTATCCCCCGCCTCCCAAACAGAGAAATGCCCGCCCGCCCCTCCTTTCTAAGGCGCTGGGATTCTTGTGGGGGTGCTGCTTCCCCTGCCCTCCCATAAATCGGCTCCCTTGTCTGGCCTCGGACGTGTTTTGCAAGTCAAGGGGCGGCGGCGGCGGCGGCTCCGTTCCTCTTTCCACCCCACCTCCTCCCACCCCTTTCCCGCAGGACTCCATTCACCCCCCCGCCGCCCCTCCTCCTCCTCCTCGCTGCTAATGAGAGTTTCCCCCCCCCCGCACAGGCGGCGGAAAAAAAAAAACTTTCATTAGCAGCGAAGAAGCTGAGGAGGGAGGGAGGGATAATTAGGCGCCTCCTGATTGCAGACCCCCCCCTTCTCTCTCTCTCTCTCTCTCACACACACACACGTGTGCGCGCGCAGCTTCCCTTTCCCCCTCTCCTCCCGCCCCTAAACCGTGCGCGCGCCCCGCCTCCGCCCTCCTGATCCGGATTAGACCTCTCGCGGATCTCCCACGATTTCCCCCAAAGGCGCTTCAACTCCCAGGACTTGGTTACGCAGGAGCCGCCGAGGACGGCGTCGCCCGGGGAGGGGTGGGAGGGAGGGTGTCTACCCCTTTTTCTCAGGGTTCCCCCCAACCTTGATTTATTTAATATTTGTTACCCATTAGGTTTTACTTCGGCTACATTTTATATGGCCCCATCTTTTTAATGAAATATAAAACGAACATTTAAGAGGTCTTCATGGGCACACGAAGTGAGATGGCCTTCGGGTGCATTTTTCTGTTCTTTTTCCTTCCTTTTATTTTGTTCTAGGGAAATCTTTCTCATCTTCATCGGACGACCAAAGAGGGGGATATGAAATACGAAAAATGAATCTATCCATCTATCCATCTATCTGGAGAGGTTATCCGTATAATATATTTGGGCGGGGGGGGTCCCCTCTCCTCTTTTATTTTATTCGCGGGAAAATTAGACGAATCGGAAACCAAGAGAAGGGGGAAAGGGGACGGCAGGGGCGGGCGGGCAAACGGGGCAACTTCAGCCAGGCGTAAAAGCGCGCGGGCCCGATTCCCGGCGGGTTGTTCCAAGGGAGACGCCGAGCTTCTTCTCCGGTCGTCTTGGGGGAGAGGGGTGCGGGGGGGGGGAGGCACCGGGTCAAAAGGGGGAGCGTCAGAAACCCGATGCGTCTGGGCGAGCCCTGAGACCAGCTCAGTCTCTCCATGAGAGGCGCCTCATTACCATATATGCAAAACAGAGCCAGATTAGAAGCGCTGGCTGGGAGGAATTTGAAGGCAACCGTTGATCCTTCTTTTGGCTGCGCTGGAGAGGAGGGGAGGGGGGGGTGGGAGGCTTTTGGGGGGAGCGGGGGGGGGGAGAGAGAGGACAACAGAGAAGTAAACTTACACGGGGGGCGACGAAAGGGAGGGAGGGGGTCCCTTTTTTAAAAAAACGGGGGGGGGGGGAAACAGGCGGAATTCTTCGCAAAGGGCCAGGCACTGAAATACGCCAGTGAACTGAAATGGACGGGAATGGGCAAATTCAATTCAGACGATTATCATATCTGCTATTGTGGGCAAGAATCCCATAGAAGGAATGGAGTAGCCCTCATAGTCAACAAAAGAGTGGGAAAAGCTGTACTGGGATACAATCTCAAAAATGATAGAATGATTTCAATACGAATCCAAGGCAGACCTTTCAACATCACAGTCATCCAAGTTCATGCACCAACCACCGATGCTGAAGAGGCTGAAATTGACCAATTCTATGAAGACTTACAACACCTTCTAGAACTGACACCAAAGAAAGATGTTCTTGTCATTATAGGGGACTGGAATACTAAAGTAGGGAGTCAAGAGATAAAAGGAACAGGTTTGGCCTTGGAGTTCAAAACGAAGCAGGGCAAAGGCTAATAGAGTTTTGTCAAGAGAACAAGCTGGTCATCACAAACGCTCTTTTCCAACAACACAAGAGGCGACTCTACACATGGACATCACCAGATGGGCAATACCGAAATCAGATTGATTATGTTCTCTGCAGCCAAAGATGGAGAAGCTCTATACAGTCAGCAAAAACAAGACCTGGAGCTGATTGTGGCTCTGATCATCAGCTCCTTATAGCAAAACCCAAGCTTAAACTGAAGAAAGTAGGAAAAACCACGGGGCTAGTCAGGTATAATCTAAACCAAATCCCTTATGAATACACAGTGGAAGTGAAGAACAGATTTAAGGAACTCGATTTGGTGGACAGAGTGCCTGAAGAACTGTGGATGGAGGCCCGTAACATTGTACAGGAGGGACCACGGAAGTGTGTTTCTTTCAGAGACGAGATGTTTCAATAGCCAGGTCTCTGTATTTAGTTAGTTGTTCCAATTCTTTATTTTCAACTCTGGCATCGCCTGGAATTGCAATGTCAATGATCTGGACCTTTCTTCATTCTATTACTACTATGTCTGGTGTGCTATGTTCAAGATGTCTATCCATTCGGATCCGGAAATCCCACAAGATCTTGACTTCCTCATTTTCTGACACCTTCTCTACCTGATGTTCCCATGGTTTTTCGGAGGCCAGCAAGTTATATTTTTTGCCTAATGACCAGTGCACTCATTTTGCCTCTCTATCATGTCTAATTTTGTAATCTGTTTTGTAAACTTTTTTTAACAGTTAACAGAAAACATTATTATTATTATTATTATTATTATTATTAAAATACCAGACACAGTCAATCAAAATTATAAAAGCATTGACTGGTATTATATAAGAGATACAAGTTTTAACCAAAAACCTAAGTATCTGTTGAATATTGGTGCAGTATCTATGCTGTTCCTCATGTTGAGGTTTTTTGTAGCTCAGCCAAGGGCTACTCTGGGGTTAAGTCCGAAACACACACACACACACACACACACACACACACACACACACACACACACACACACACACACACACACACACACACACACACACACACACACACACACCCCCCCAAAGCTTTCTGCAAACTGCGTGTGTAGTCGTCTTAAGAAGTCAACCTGGCCCGAACCGATTTAAAACAAAAAACTGGAAGTGGTCTAATAAAGGTCTGGCCTTTCCAGAACCAACCAACCCACCCACCCAAGTCCACGCTCTCCCCCCCCCCCGCCCCAGGAAACCGGCCGCGGGCTGGTTAGCAGCGCAGCCCGATCCTATATGTACAGGATTCCTGGGAAGGAAACCTCGTTGGGTCCGGTGGGGTTTGCTAAGCAGGGGTCCCCTCTTGGGGGGCGGGTGTCTCACGCGGGGGTTATGTTGTTCACAACGACGTAGTCGGCCGTTGAAGAGATGAACCGGTAAGCACAGAGAGAGAGAGAGAGAGATTGTTTGGGAAACATCCTGAGCCTTCAGAAGGCGACACGGAGCATCCTGCTGGACAGCCTAGGACCCCACCCGGAGAAAAACCCCGAGGGACACCCCAATAATTCCGGCGCTAAGGATTCTCTCCCCCCCCCCCCCCCAGCCTTTATCTTCTCACCTCCCAGCGTCTCGGAGGCAAGTTGGGTCCCGCTCTCCGGTGGGGTATCCCTCCTGCTGATGCGCTGCTCCGGCTCCGGCTCCTGCTGCTTCTTTTTAAACAGGGGCCCCTGGTGAAGCGGGGCCACCTGCCCAACCCACCCGTCGCCCAGGGCCCCAGGAGGAGGCCCTCCCGGTTCCCACCGGCCTTCCTTCCTCCGGGCGCTCGGCCAGGCTTTTCCGTCCAATTAACGAACCATTGGGTGGTCTGTTTTTGCCAGCAGAGGCCTCACGACCTGGGAGTAAGCCCCCACTGGAAGCGACGGGGCTTACTTCTGAGGAGACCAACCTGGGCTTCCCCACCCAAGCTTTCCTGGGACACACCCTGGACTTTAGGGCTACAATTTGTTTATTTAATGTACGTATTTAAAATATTTTTACCCAGCCTTTCTCCTCAGTTTTCTCCCCATTGATCACAGGAAGATACTGTCATCATTTTCTGTGCCGAACCTGGGGCCCTTTTGCCTCCAGAGGGGCAGACGTGGTCGGATACAGAATCCAAAGCCCGATGGAGGCAAAGCCACCTTGGGTCCCCTTTAAGGAGAAAGGTGGGGCAAAAAATATTTTAAATAAATAAGTAAATTGGCACCCGAAAGAGGAAGACCTCTCTCTGGCTGAAGGTTTCCCGAATTGCTGCCTAAGTAGGTGCATCCATAAAAGTTTACATCACATAAAACGTGGTCCTTTTAATGGAGAGCTTTTCCTGCTTTTGCTCCCTCCAGTTTTTCCCCTTTATTTTAATTTCCACTGCTTTCTCCTACACGATTCCCCCACTTCTTCATCTCTTTCCTTAATGTTTTTCATTCCACTTCAGAACACAGAAAAACCAAGTCTAAATGCATGACCCACCACTGTGACTGCTCCTAATAGATCCTGCCCAGTTGCCCTGACCTTGTAGCTTCTAAAATCTTATTTATCTACCAGCTAAACTTATTATCAGCCCACCCCCAACCCCCAAAACCCCCCATAGGTTCAGGGCTCTGTACGTGGCTCTCCTCCTTCCACTTGATTCTCACAACAATCCTATCAAGCAGGCCAGGCTGACCGAGAAAGAGAGAGAAACCAACCCTGGGTCATCCAGTGAGCTTCAGGCCCAAGGACGGATTTGAATTCAAGACTTTGGAGTCCTAGTCCAACCTTACGACCAGGGGACCCGGCATCTTATTGCTTAGCTTGGTTTTGTAATGGCGTAATATTTTTCGGTGTCCCCTTGGAGGTCCTTCTGAGAACTGAAAAGTGAATTATAAATCAGAGATAGGCCTGACACGGCCCCGTCCTGGGGACTTTGGGGTTCTGGCTGGCTGCTTAGCAGCCCCTTCCAGCCAGGGGAGCTGGCTTACCAGGGTGCAAGGTAAATGAGGTGCAGGAGATCCGGAGCCAGTCCACGAGTCATGCAAGCAACCGGGGAAAGCCCATAAGCCCCGCCAGGGAGCCAAGGCCAGAGTGCAGGGCGGCCAGGATCCAGACGAGAGAGACTTTTTGTCTCCGGTGTCAGCGCAGCCCAGTTCCACCTGAAGGCGCTTTTTTTAAATGGCTAGATTGCCTGAGCCCCACCCGGAGCTCAGCTGCAGGCACTGGGCCCAAGGACCGGAGAGTTCAGCTGCAGAATTGGGGCCCCCAGGCCTCCCTGGAAGGAAAGGCTTTCCCTCCAGGAGAACCCCCTACTCCTGAGGAAGTCCCTTCTCCCAAGAGGCTTTCCCTGCAGCTGTGTCTGTGGGGCTTTAAGGAGGGGGGGAGGGGGTCCTCCGTTGCTCCGGAGTCTTTCTGACTCTCCCATCGCCGCAGGAGTTCAAGCCCCCCCGCCGTCTTTGGACCAACCGAGGCCAGAGGGAAGCCAAAGGATCGGTAGAGTTGCTGCTCTGCAAACAGCGTTTCCTCGGCACCGCACAGAAAGCCTCGGTTCTTCCTGGCGTCCCACCTGCTCCGTCCGGGGCCCTATTAAAGAGCTCGGTCCTGATTCCTAATCTTGGGGCGCCCTCTGGTGGTTGTGCTTGCGCATTGCAGTTTGTGCACCGAAAAGCAGGATTCTTTATCTTATGCCGCCATCTGGTGGCTCAGTCTATGCACTGCAGTCTTCTGGCTCCCTTACTTCCCCGTCCAGTTGCCCCTGATTTAGGGCGACCCCATGAATGAGAGACCTCCAATATATCCTGCCCTCAACCGCCCTGCTCAGCTCTTGTAAACTGGAGCCTGGGGGTGCCTTTAGAGAGTCACTCCATCTCCCATTGGGCCTTCCTCTTTTCCTGCTGCCTTCCACTTTTACTAACATTATTGTTTTTCCCAGAGATAATTTTGCCTTTTCATGATATCGGGTAAAAACCTTTGTTGCAATGCCTTGGGTATCACTTTGCTTCTAACTGGAGAATACAGGAGGATCTAACCCACCCTTAGAAGACCTGGCCTTGTGCACGGCATCTTGCTGATTTCTCAGACCTCCTAAAATCTGACTCCTTCCATCAAAGTCCCCCTCCACAGGGCCTTGTCTTGTACCCAGCGGTCTATTCCTGCATCCCCTGGGGTGCCCCACAGCCTACTGACCTCTAAAGCCCCAGATCCTTATATTAAAACACTTCTGGGGGATGGCAGGGGGGGATTTTTTCCCCCAGCACTGCCATCCTCCAGTCCCTGCAGCTCCATCGCGTTCTATTGCAGGTCTCTCCAGCCCCTGAGTCGGCAGTTTGCAGAGGGCCGTCCCCCGCCACCCCCTGAAAGTGGAGCTGAATGATCATGCTCTGCTAGCTGGGGAGAGGAGTCGCTTCAGGCCCCCTCACCCCCACCCCAAAAAAATTATTCCTAATATCTGGAGCAATATTTTGACAATGGGGGGGGGGAACCCATATGGACCCTATGGGGAGAGGTTCACAGAAGCAGGAATGACCGCTGGCCAACGGGAAAATCAGAACAGGGCCCTCTGCGAAGGCCATCATGACCTGGCTGGGGTGGGGAGGGGGGGCTATTTCATGGACTGCCTGCTTCCCTCCCAGCCTCAGATCTGTTTGAGAGGCAAGGCTGGGCTTGAGCCTCCTCCTGCGATGGCCCGGAAGACAAACGGCTCTTTGATGATGATGGTGGAGAAAGGACAGAGAGAGCGCCAGCAGATCACATGCCCTGCAGTGAGGCAAGCACAGGGTAAAGGCAGAACAACAGGGGCCCGATTCTCTCTTGGCCGTGACCAGCTACCCCCAGACCCCCACGGCTGGGGGTTGTCACCTTGTATAAAAGCCTCTGCTAGAACCCTGTTCCTTCCCTTTGCTTGGCCGTCCTGTGGTCCACACCGACCAGAACTCGTCGCTCAAGTGGTTTTTCAACCGCAAATATTGCCTTCTCTTGCATGGTTTGGCATCGTGGGACTTTCAGTCTCCCGCTGGTTCGGCTCTCCTGCTGAAGACTAGAGCCCCCCATGAGGCAGCGCAACGGCCAGCGAAGGACGTCAGCATAGTCCTTCTCTAATCCAGCGGCTTCAACAGAGCGTGAGGGGAATAGCTAGCTTTCTCCTTGCAGTCAGGGATCAGTCACACCTAACCTCTCCTGCTTGCATGCAGAAAGCTAGCATCTCCCTCTAACTCTATTTATGGGGCTAGGCTGGAGAACAACAGAACAAGACTTTGGCTACAGCAAAATCTTGTGGGCCACAGTTGTGCCTCACTGACCTCAAGCTTCAGTAAGGGCAAGGGGAACAAATGACTGAGACCACAGAGGGCCAACCCAAGACAAAACGCTGCCTGAGGTCGAGCAGCAAAGGGGGGGGGACCCATCTGCCCAAATGAATACGGAGACAGACATCATATTAACATTAGAGAAAGCAAATGCACCTACTTTACTGTAACTCTTCCCATCTCTCCCCCCATTTCCCCCCCCACACACACACATGCCAGAAAAAGGACTGTCCTGGAATATTGTTCCCTCCATATTGGGACAGGGAAGGGGCTGAATATCTTACGGCTGGCCCTTGTTGCCGACTGTAGGTGGCTTTTGTGTCTGCCTTTCAGAAATGAAGAACAACAGCTGATTAATATTGTTTTGAACGGGGGGGGGGGGGACCCAAAGCATTCGGGAATCATAAGCTTCCGGGACAGAGAGTGTCTATTTTGGGGGCAACCCCTTGGATTCCCACCAGAACGAGCCATGCTTTGTGGGAGCGCTCACTTCTCCATCTGGAGGAGCGTGGACCAGGCAGAGCGCTTCGGGCCCTGGGGGGGGGGGGTTCAGGAAAGGCAGTCCCCGCCTGGGGCCCTCTGGGAAGCTCTCTGGGGCTTCGAGCACCCCCCCCAAAGGGACCTTGCCTTGTTTACCCCGATGTTCCCCTTGGGGAGGGGCCGAGGGAAGGTACCGGGAGCTAGGCGCCAGCCTCGTGTGGACATTTTGTCCGAATTCCCCTGGAAGAAAGAGCTGCTTGTTTGCGGAGGGTGGCTCTGTTTGCCGGGGTGGACAATGGAAAACTGTTTCTTCCTTCCTTTTTCTCCCTTTTAATGTATTCTCAGGGCGTGGAAAACAAAAGGGGGAAAATGTGCAAGCTGTTGGTGGGGGACCTTACAACGAGAAGCAAGAACGAGGAAATAAGGAAGTGCCTTTTCCATCTGAGGATGGGGGAAAATAATAGGTCAGCCTAGAAAGCTGGGCGTCCGCCCTGGCCATCGAGGGTGTCCCACCAGCTCTCCAGTTTCACCACCACAAAGATTTTTTCCATGAAGTCTCCTCAGCATCAGTAGGGGAACAGCCATGAGCCTTGTCCAGGGAATTTATCTTGATAGAGGTGACCTTTTGTTCTTCTCTTTTACCTGCACTGTGGGGAAAACGTGCCACCGAGCTGACTTCCAGGCCCCGGCAGTCTCTCCTCCCTCCCTGGAGATGTGTTCGCTCATTGGGTTCAGACTCTCAGAGGAGAGGCTACCAGCTTGGTGACTCCCAACGCTTCCTGCTGCCGTCTCACCAGAGTTGCGGGAAAATTGAACCGTCTGCGTGGACAGGTATGGTAACAAGGGTGGACACATCTCTTCACCCTGTCATGTTGATCTCCAGTTCTCTCAAGGGCGGAAAGAGATGTTTGAGAGCATGTGATCATTGCAGCTCAAAGCAGGTTAGTGTTGAAGAGACGTGATTCAAGCAGATCAGTGGAACCGAGCAAATGAAGCCTGTGTTTACCTGTCCACCAAACGAAGTAAGTTCATTTGCAAATTTCAGGAGATGACAGAAACCTCTTCTTTAACCCTCCCACACGATCAGCCCCTAAACACTTTCCTTGTCTAATTATGGGTTTATTTATAATGTCTGTTTCTGGCCTTTCGGTTCATGGGGTTAGTTTTCCATTAATTTTTCTCCCAAATGTATGTTTTCCAATTGTTCACACAAAAGAACAAAAGACACAAATCACGAGAATGGAATTGTGCAAAACGGATCCCGTGTTCCCAGAAGAACGCATGTAAGTTGCTTTCAGAATCTGAGAATAATTTTTTTAAAAAAGAAAAAAAAGACAAAGCGTTCGAGAAGGTATTGGTGATGGGCATGGGAGTGTTCCTGGAGGTTGGGTTTATGGGATTTGTAGTCCAAGGGCTTCACTTGCTAGTCCCAATCAGTGGAAGTCTATGGAACCCATCGCTGGAGGGAGAGCCCACCCCAATCCCATTGGTTCAGTAAATCTACCCTGGTCAGGATTTGCTGAAGGGATCCAGCCCCCTAAGCACATTTTCCAAACTGGGCTTCCAGGACAAAAGCTTTCCCAAAAGTTTTTAGAGGAGAAGTGAAGGAAAGAACACGCAGCAGGTCCAGCCACTTGCAGGCAAGGAGGAGAAGAGAGGAGCTCAGAGGTGAGCATGACCTTCTTGTCCCTGGAAAGCCAATTAAATCCCCTGCCCCCTTCTGCGCCTTTGCAGCCTTTACACCTCCGCTCTCTTCCCAGAGCCTTCCTGAAGACATCTGGCTGTTGGGGAACAAAATGCTGGGCAAGATAGACCCTCAGCCTGCTGGAGGCTCCATTCCATGCATTTACAGGGGGCTTTGATGTACGGTTCAGCAGCTGGGAAGCCAGAGGACCTCACAGAGCCTCTGTGTTCTTCTGGATAGAAGACCAATAGATAGATAGATAGATAGATGGATAGATAGATGGATGGATGGATGGATGGATGGATGGATGGATGGATGGATGGATGGATGGATGGATGGATGGATGGATGGATGGATGGATGGATGGATGGATGGATGGATGGATGGATGGATGGATGGATGGATGGATAGATAGATAGATAGATAGATAGATAGATAGATAGATAGATAGATAGAAGACCAATCTTCTGGATAGAAGACCAATATATATATCTTCTATCCTCTCTTATATATATAAGATGGAAGCATCTGGCTGGAAGCATCTGGCTGAACAGTGCTGGAAGCCGAACACCTGGAGGCATGGAGGTGGAATGGGAGATCTGGGCCAGAAACAGGGTGTGTGTGGGTGTGTGTCTCCTGACACTCTTACCTTGTGCTCTGGGGGGAGTAAGGAAGCCTGTCCCGTTTCAGGTCTTGTTGGGTGCCTTTCCTAAGAGAGCATTTGGGCCAAACCGGATGGCCTTTGCAGGCAGATGGACACCCATGCACACCCCACGGCAGAGCCATCAACTGCAAAAGGTTTTGCACACCTTTCCTTTTTCCTTGCGGGAGGTGCTTGGCTTAGAGCGGGAGGTCTTGGTGGGAAATGTGTTCACGATGGCATCCACGCAAGGCACCTATTTCTTTTTTTAAAAGCCCGTGTGTCTTCTGACCCTGCCTGAGGCTCACAAGCTTGACGGCTGGACTTTTGTGGAGTCCAGATCAGGCCTTCCCTCGCAGGGGTCACCGGGAGAAGGCAGACGGTCCCTGCCCTTCTGGGGTCTGTCCGGAGAAGCCCCCCCTCAGCCCCGACTGAAAGGCTCTTCTCCTCTTTTTGCAGGTCGGACTTTCCGTGGACGTTGGAAGATGCAGCCACTTCTCTTCCTGGCTTTGATGTGTTTCTCTGCTCTTCCTGGGATCCTGACCATCTACCAAAGACCAACTGGGACTCCAAGTGAGTAAGGAATCTTCACACACACACAATACAGAGCTTTGCCTGAGAAGAGAGAAGTTCAAGCAGAGGATGATGGATTGGCTGCAGCGATCCATAGTTTTCAGTCCTCATTCTGAGACTAAAGGAGTTGTTCCCAACCTTGGGTGACCCAGATGTTCTTGGGCTACAACTCCCAGAAATCCTGGCCAGCAGAGCTCATGGTGAAGCCTTCTGGGAGTTGTAGTCCAAGAACATCTGGGTCACCCAAGGCTGGGAGTCACTGGACTAAAGCCTTCCAGCTCCGTGTATTTTACGTGTTTTAAAGTTTCTTGGTCTTTATTCATTTGCATTAGTCCTTCTTTGCTCGTCCCTCTCTCAGTCTAAGAAATTCTTTAGCTCCTGGTAACAAATCCTTCCTTTAATGTAAATGATAACATTATAAAATGTGACCATTCTGACTTTATACAAATATCCTGCTTAGATCTTGTGGCTAAATGGCAGGGGAAGAGTATTGAAAACAGCACATTGAATTTTGGAGGCTTGGTAGGGTCAGCCTGAGTTTGGGCTGGGATAGGAGACCACTGGGAAAAACCCGGCGGGAGACCGAGCATCAGCCACGAGCCACCCCCCCCCTCTGCACCCTCACTGACGTGGTCTCTGCTCCTTCCCACCGCAGCCACGTCGGAGCCTCTCCGGTACCTCCTGGAGCCCACGAGCCGGACGGTGCTGACCCAGCGGGGCGCCACGGCCACCCTGCCCTGCATGCTGCGGGTCCTTCCGCCGAACTACAAGGTCCGGTGGAGCAAGGTGGTGCCAGCCGAACACATGGAGGTGGTCCTTCTCATCACCAATGGCGCCCACCACAAAACCTACGGCCCCCTGGGCAGCCGGGTCCAGCTGAGGCGCGGCCACCGCTACGACGCCTCCCTCGTCATCTCCAGCGTGGCCCTGGAGGACGAGGGGCGCTACCGCTGCCAGCTGGTCGACGGCCTGGAGGACGAGAGCATCTCCCTGGTCCTGCAGCTGGACGGTAAGGGGGGTGGGTGGGGGTTCCAGCCGATCCAAGAAAGATCACCAGGACCGCGTGGCCCTTCAGAGCAGGGGTCAGGAACTTCCAGCCCCTTCGGAGTCTCCCGCCTGGCCCTCTGGGGCGCTCTGACCTCAGGCTCAGAGGTTTTCCCAGGAAAAACATCAAAGGGGGGGGGGTTGTTGTGAAAATGGGGGGCCTCAGAAGGCCGGATCGGGCCCTCAGGAGCAGGGGGGGGCAGGTTTCCCATCCCTGTGCTGCGGAAGGAGTCTCTCCTCTTAGCATTGTTGTGATCGGGTCCACATCCATAAATGGCCCGTCTCACGTCTTCATTGGAGAAGAAACCGGGGGCCCTTTCCCGTCAGTGGTCTTCTTCACCCTAAAACCCTGCTAAATGATGCCTATGGATGGGACTCATCCAGGGACAGTTATTCCCAAGGAATGACACACACACACACACACACACACACACACACACACACACACACACACACACCAGGGTTGCCCTCCTTCAGGGAACTGGTTTGGAGGGAAGGAGAGTTGGGCTGAGGGTCATCTGGTGCGAGGCATGCATTTCCAACTTGCAGACCCAAAAACTAATTTTGCAGGAGAAGGGAGAGGAGAGTAATTCTGATCATGCTGGTTTCCAGGCCAGATGGGAGATCGTTTTAGGATCCAACTAGATCGGCATGGTGTGATGGAGAGAGAGCGTCAGGCTAGGGTTCAGGAGACCTGAGTTCAAATCCTTAATTAGCCATGGAAACTCTTGGGCAGGCGACATAGGTAAAAACCAGTCCTTGAAACACCTCACAGGCCTCAAAAACCCTGTTAGGGTCACCCTGAAGAGAAGCAACTTGTCGCGTCCGAAGAACCACATGTCATCCATTTACCATCTTTGTTGTGCATGGCTGCTCCCACAAAAGGGTGAAAGACCTCTCTTTGGTTTTTCCCCTCACCTGCATATCTTGCACTTAGCGTGTGCTTCGTGGACCTGATTTGCAAGGATGTTTGCTGAGGTGGGCATCCCTGGGGGAATCCCGATGGAGAAACGGGGCAGGCGTGGGCGGAAGCCGTTTCTGGCAACGACAACACCTCTCTGTTAACCTCTAGTTTGATGGCGGAGTCTATAAGTGCCCTTTGGACCTCGGCCCTTTCATGAATCCTCCGCACCCCCACTCCCCGCTTTTCCCACCCCTCCTTTTCCTCCAGGCGTCGTCTTTCCCTACCAGACCAGCCAGGGGCGCTACAAATTCACTTATTTCGATGCCCAGAAGGCTTGCCGAGACCAGGACGCTCAGCTGGCTACTTACAGGCAACTGTACCAAGGTGAGTGTTCCTTGGCCGGCCTCTCTCTGCTCTCCACCCACCCCGTCCCTTGCAGGGCTGCCATCCTTGCCGAGGGGGCTTGCCTTGATGTAGAGACGCAGAGAGAAAGAGAGAGACAGAGACAGAGCAGGAGGGGAAACGGCTCCTCCGGCTTGATTTCTCTCTCTCAGACTCTTCTTTCCAGCTTCAGTCCAGAGGCTTTTTCCAGGTCGAGGGGACACACCGAATTAACCACTTGTAGAAATTGGAAGGGACTCCCAAGGCTCATCTAGTCCAACCCCCTGACTAGGTACAGGAGTCTCCCCGCTGATTCTGTGGGGACTGGCCAGTTGGATTTAGGCCTCAGGCACTGGAGAAGAGGGTGACCCCGAGGGGAGGGGGGGGCGGATTAAAGGGTGTTGCATCTTCCCACTTCCTTCCTGGCAGCTAGAAATGCTTCGCTCTCTTCTTCCCAGCATGGACAGAAGGCCTGGACTGGTGCAACGCTGGCTGGGTCATGGAAGGCACGGTGCACTACCCCATCATCAATTCCCGGGAACCCTGTGGCGGGCGGCTGCTTCTCCCGGGTATTCGGACCTACGGGGCCAAAGACAAGATGAAAGACCGGTTCGACGCGTTTTGCTTCACCTCCACTGTCAAAGGTAGAGGGAGACAGGAAAAGGGCGGCAGGACGGGGTGTGTGTGTGTGTGTGTGTGTGGGGAGAAGTGCCTTTATTGGGCCAATAAAAGGTAATAAATGGGCAAGTTTTCAAGGCCAACAAGAATCTTCATCAGGATGGGCACGGCAGTACTTTGTGGGGGAGAGCAGAGAAACCCAGAAACCCTCTCAAATCCTGGTTGGATAGAGAGGAAACAGATCTGCTTAAAGCTTCAGCTTCTAGTCAGGATGAAGAATCCTGTGTGACTCAGAAGCCTGCCTGTTTATGACATTTTCAGGGTCCAGTAAAAATATTTCTCAACTCTGTTTGGAGATTTTGGGATTGGTGCATAGAGCTCTCGTTTGTGTTTGTTTCTTGCACATGGATCCTACATAGATACTGCCGGGTAGCTCAGTGGTTTAGGCATCTGGCTGCAGAGCCAGTGGTTGTGAGTTCAAATCCCCCCTGTGTCTCCTTGACAAGAGCTGGACTTGATGATCCAGAGGCTTCCTCCCAGTTCTGCCGTTCTAAGATCATCATCGTCATCATCTGGCTATACACATGGCTGTGGACTATGCTTCCCATCATCCCTGACCTTGACTATGCTGTCTGGGAATGATGGTTTCCTGTGGGGCTGGTACAAAATGCTAGCTATCCTCTCACAGTGCTGTTAATTAATTTAAAAGCGATCATCTTCTGCCTGTTTCCCCGAGAGGGAGCTCAAAGTAGAGAAATTACAAAAACAGAAACCCGGAAATCTAATGTCTGAAACAAGAAGAACACTGAGAAACAGTTTGTTAGGGGGGAAAACAGCTGGAAGGTGCTGATGATGGGGTGACGATTTATCTTTTAAATCGTTTAAAATCATTTATCTTTTAAGTCATTTATTTATTTATCATTTATTTATTTTAAATCATTTCTCTTTTAAATCATTTATTTATTTATGATTTTAAATCATTTATCTTTTAAATTATTATCTTTTAATATTTAACTTATTGTGTTTTCAAATGGTGTGAATTTTAATGTTGTGAGCCGCTTTGGGTCCCTTGTTGGGAGAAATGCGGCATATAAATAAAACTGATGATGATGATGATGATGATGATGATGATGATGATGGGTCTCTGCTCTGGGTTGTTGTTGTTGTTTAAGCCAGGAGCTCTCCAGGGTACTGAACCCAAGTTGCAAAAGTGCTTCGGTGTCTCGGAGGGTTCCTTTAAACGTCTCTCTAAAACCTGGCAGGGAGTCACTGCCCTTCTGTGCGACCTCAGGGCTCAGAGCTGATGGTCTTCCAAACACATCTGGAGGGGCACATCTGGCCCACCCCTTTGTGCTTGGCGGGACAGACTGAGAAAAGAGGTCACAGAGCAGAAGGACAGGAAGCTCGGCTCCCGTGGCGGGAATAAGGGAATAAGCTCGTCTCAAACAAGATGTCTTTCTGGGAAGGGGGGGTTGGACTAGATGACCCTTGGGGGTCCCCAAGCTGCAAGAGCTGAGTGCTTCTCTCCGGGCTCTAACCCTGCCTGCCTCCTCCCCCTTCCCCAGGCCAGGTCTACTTCATCCTGGGCCGCATGAACTTCCAAGAGGCGGCCCAGGCCTGTCGCAAAGGGGGTGCCGCCGTGGCCAAAGTGGGGCAGCTGTACGCGGCGTGGAAGTTCTCCCGGCTGGACCAGTGCCACGGGGGCTGGCTGGACGATGGCAGCGTGCGCTACCCCATCACCACCCCCCGCACCCACTGCGGGGGGGTCCTGAACCCCAGCGTCCACAGCTTCGGATTCCCGAGCAAGCTGCAGAAGCGTTATGGGGCTTACTGCCACTCCACGAAATAGGGAGGAGGAGGAAGAGGAAGAAGAGAGGAACAGGGCCAGGAGGGGAGAGAGCAAGCGACGGCAGCAAGAGGCTCAACTCTATACAGGACCCTCCCTTGTTCAGAGCCCTGTTGCCCCACCACCACCCCCAATACCTTTGGAGCCGGTGTGAGCCCAGACTGGCCAAAATATTCCTGCGGATCTCCATGTCTTATATGGACTTTATTTCAGATGCACCCACCTCTGTCTGGCATCCCCATTAACCCAGTGCTTTGGGGCTTCCAGTTATCAGATCTGTGCCCTCATTAAAAAGGGCCAAAACAGACCAAATTGGCACATTTTGGGAAAGCAGCACTCCCTCCAGTGGCAAAAGATGCCCTGTTTGTGGATTGGACGCTGGAAGGTAAACAGGGACTTGATTTGCAAGTCTGATTGCAGGGGAACGGCCTCTGAAGAAATCCCATCATGGAGGAAAAACATTCCCAGCTGCCGGGAATATTCATGTCTCTCCCCGCCTTCTTTGGCCCTCGGATGCTAATTTTACGGCAGCCTCCCTTGGTGTTACAAACGGCGGCTTGAACCCATGTCCCCCAACCCTTGCTGGTGCGTTTTCCTTCACAGTCCCAAGCATCGCGATTATGGGTGAAACCCAAACCACACCCCTTTCTCTCCTCTGGGGGTTCATTTTGGTGCCTTCTTTTTTTTAAAAAAGAGGAAAAAGCCTGAGATTAAGAGAGCTCATGAAAGTTATAATTTCTGGACTGCAAGTCCCAGAATCCTCCAGCAGGCTTGGCTGCTCTCCAGGCTTCTGGGGCAGGGTTGGCTTTCCCCCTGATCACCTTGAAACCTCTTTATTTATTTATTCCATGTCAGGGGTTAAAAGGCCAAAGGTTAAGACGTTTCACTCATCTTGATTATGAGATTTTGCCATCTTTCCTTTGCGACCAGAATGGAGCAACACTGCTCAGCTCGAAAGCCCTCTTTGAATGCAAGCGGGAGTGAGGGAAGGGGGGGAGGCGGGAACGTTGGCCCACAGCCACCCCCACCCCACCCCAATATCTCCCCAGGGAGGGCATTTGTGTGTGGGGGGGGTCTGTATGCAAGCAAGGCAGAGAATGGGGGAGAGAGATTTACAAAGGGTGCAGAGAGTATTTTAAAATCAAGGCGCAGGGAAAAGCTTAAGCTGGGCTCCTTCCCGGCTAAAACAGGTCAACACATCTAAGAAGGCAGAGGGTGCCCAGAGAGGACCCTGGCAGACCTCTGATTGGATGGGAAAGCAGGGTAGTGGGGCAGGGGGAAATGGCATGGCGTTTTCCGGAAAAGGGCCGGCTGACTGGCTGGCATATGGAAGAGAGCCCTTTCTCACCATGGGACTCCCTTGCCTTCCATGTTAGCTCACAGAGCCTCCATGTTCAAAGGTTGCCTACCTCTGCTGCCAAGCTTCGGGTGAGGCCTGTTGGCTTTTGAGCACCTTGACACGCTTCCCACCCTCAACACCCTCAGAGACACAGAGGGAGGGAGGGAGGGCGGTGTGGCAGCCCCAAAAGCAGGCTCCCAAAGACTCACTGGTGCAAGGAGGGGCAGGAGGTTGGGTTATCGAAGAGCTGGTGAAAAGGGGGCCAGCCTTGTGCGCGGGGGTCCTGGAAGGGAACTCCCCCCCCAAGGGGCCCAGATCATCCCTCGTCGAGGTTTGCACATCTGCTCTGCTGAAGGTAATTCGGGCCCTGTCCAAAAACTATTTGCTTGGCTGCTCAACTTCTCGTGCTTTTGGGGGGAGAGAGAGAAACAAAGACTGAGATGTAGATGGCTTAACATTTGAAAGACATTGGTCAATATACCTCTTGGAATGTCTTACAAGGCCCTTAAAAGGTAACACTGGGAAGTAACTAAGAAGCATTATTTGCTATGCCAATAAAGTAACTTTATGCCTGCTTCTTATTTCTTTCAGCAATGTAAATACGTTGTTGTTCTGTGCCATCAAGTCACCTCTGGCTTATGGCAACCCTGTGAAGGAGCCATCTCCAAAATGCCCCTTACTTTTCCCCGCCCTGAGAGTCTCATCTTCCAGCACTATCTCTTGTTTCATTTTGCACTGTCCCAGTCATCTAGTTGCCTGTGACTTATGTCAACCCTATGAAGGAGCCATCTCCAAAAGGTCCCGTCCTCCACAGCCCTGCTCACCTCTTGCAAACTCAAGCCTGTGGCTTCCTTTTGGGAGTCAGTCCATCTTGTATTGGGTCTTCCTCTTTTCTTGCTGCCTTCAGCCTTTCCAAGCATTATCGTCTTTTCCAGTGAGCAACTTTGCTACACCCACATCATACCAAAAAGTCACGGGTAACTAAAGTTACTTTTCAACTCCAAGCCCTCTTTTGCTCTCCTTCTCTTTCTGTCTCAAGACGTCTGAGGGCAAAGAACAAGCAAAAGAGTCCAAATATATAAAAATACTCAGCCTGGATCGATTCCGATCCTGCCAGTGCATTTGCTAACACACACACACACCCGTCTTGCAAGAGGGACGCTCCGGCTTCCTTTTGAGCACAAGGAGGAGCAACCCCCGAGGCTTCGACAAACCTGCAAAGGGGGGGGGGGGCAAAAGTAGGGGCCCTCCCCCGTGCCCCCTTGCTTACCATGATTTTTGGGGTGAAAAAAGGTATGCTCTTTGTGCAAAGTAAAAAGTTATATATTTAGCTTGTCATTAAGAAGGAGTGCTTTTAACAGAAATACTTAGTCATTAGAATTTCTTTATATATATGCATATACACATAATAAAAATAACAATAAAAATAACAATAATAATAATAATAATAAAGAAGGACAGGGAAGAGAAAGGCACCAATTGATGTTTCCTGTTGGTTTTCCGTGCTGATTTATACAAAATTGCTCCTGCTGTGGTTGTGATGAGGGCGAGTCTCGGCCCACAACTTCAGTCCTCGGGTTGTCCTGTCTCTTTCGGAGGGGGAGGGGGGTGGGGGGGCAAAGAGGAATGGAAAGAGGAAGTACACAGCTCATACAATACCTAGGACAGCCGTCAGCCAAACACCCTCAAGGAAAAAACACCCACATGCCTACCGTCTGCTCTGCTGCTCCACAGCACGCTCCCCACACCCTGCTTCGGTGCAGCCTTAATTTCCTGTCATTTAACCTATCCAAATTTTTCTTTAAAATCAGGGGGAGGATGGTCACAGGTTGCTCGTGGACCAGGGTGGAGCAATGCACCCCCAGACCCAGTCAACATGAGGGCTAAACTGCACATCACAGACCACCAGTCACTAGATCTCAAATTACTTCGGTGTTGGAGAGATGTGGTTCGGAATGTCCTTCATGTCTGAAAAACCATTACTCACCAGGAACCCTGTAGTTAAGACCTGAAAGCTGATTGCAAAACAAACTAGTCTGCCAAGCTATTGCTCTGCTAACTAGGCAGAGCTTCTGTGCAGCTCGCTCTTGGAAGAGGGCATTGCTTAAGGGCTCAGAAGGATCAGTTCCCATCTCGGCTCGTCCTAACCTGGTTTTAAGAAAGGAGGAAGCTGGGATTGGGTTTCTCGGTGGCCAGGAGGCAACACAAGGCAGAGACTCACTTGGGATGCAGGTGAACTGGGGCCGCTCCCACCGACCGGTCTCCTGACAGCGGAGGACAGGCGAGTGGCGCAGAAGGAATCCGTCCAGGCACCGGTATCGAATGACCGAATTGATTTCGTAGTGCTGCTTTGGTCTGCCAAACATCTGGGCGTGGTCCACCTCTGGGGGCAAGCCGCAAGAAACTGGAGAGGGTGGGGACCCAACAGGTGCAACTCAGGCTCAGAAGCCAGGATAGGGCCCCTTGAGAAGGTCCTAGCTAGCTAGGAAACTTAACCCTTACCCAGGCAAGAGGGTTTGCTTCCCTTAAAAGGAGCAGCTTGTGCACCAATCTGCCAGCATCTTGGCACATGGGGTGAAGGGCCTCTCCCTCACTTCCCTTGTTTTTTCCGTAACATTTATTAGCTGCAAAAAACTGGATTTATTTTTAGCTTCACTTTGTTCTGAGGAGGGTCAGGGGTTTTGCACAACAGCGCTTCCTCTGACTTGAAACTGGTTCCATGAAAACCTCATGCTTTCAGCTGAGCTGTGGATTAATTTGGGGAGAGGCATCAGATATAGAACTGGTGGTTTAGGGTTCTGGAGCTGTGGACCCGGAGGCTGGGAGTTCGATTCCCCCACGGGGCCTCCCTGGCAGGGGCTGGACTTGCTTCTCTATAGGGTCCCTTCCAGCTCAGCAGTTCTAAGAGGAGGATGATGATGATGAGATCCTCTGCTAGAGAGCTCCAGCACGCAGCCCTGAATGATGGCAGTGAATTCTAAATCTCTCCTCAGCAAAGTACCGTGTTTCCCCGAAAATAAGACAGGGCCTTATATTAATTTTTGCTCAAAAAAATGCATTTTTTTAAGCCAAAAAAAAGGGGGAAGTGCTGTAAGCAAGCCGCCCGCTTCCCCCTGAGCTTACCCAGCCCCATTTTGCAGGTGTAGGAGAGGTGGTAGTTGCAGGGGACGTCACTCCACTTCCCTTCGTCATGCCAGACGATCACCACGCAGTTTTCTCCAGACAGGAAATAGCTGTCCGGCTGGCCCGGATGCCAGTTCTCATACAGCTGCCCCACAGGGAAAGAGGAGAGGAGAGAGAGAGGGAAAGGGTGCGCTGGCAGAGGGGCCAGGGGCGAAAGCCGGAAAACCACCACCACCCCTTCTCTGGAAGCAGCATTTGGAGGAAGCTGGCCAGGGTTTGCCTGACTCGCTCATGGACGAGGTGCCACGATATGGGCAGACACGTGAGCAGAAGTGCCGTGGCACTTCGCACCAGCCACGTAGGAACACCGATAAGACTCTGGCTGTATCTGTGCATGAGCAGATCCAGTCAATGGAATGTATCAGGCAAAAACTAAATCAAAAATAAAGAAGACCAAAGAAAAATAAAAAATAAAGAAGACAAGAATGTTGTGGCACCTCTCTTCTTTAGTTTTTGTCTTCTTTATTTTTTATTTTTCTTTGGTCTTCTTTTTTGATTTTTCTTTTATTTCTGCCTGATACGTTAGCGCAGACGAACATGGCTGCCACTTCCAAGTCAACTCAACGTCTCTTCTGGGTTTGGTTGACCCTCACCTCCTAACCCTGACCCATTTCCAGAGTCGTGAGCACCCTGTGTCCTGCACACAAGGAAGCAGCCAAACCACTCACCACAGGATTCCCGTCGGACCACTGGAAATCCCCCTCGATGGTGCGGTCATTCAGGCCGATCCACTGGTACTCCTTGTAGTGGTCTGGAAGGTTTGTGGCGGGATCAAGAGGAATAAAGAACAGAGAGGTAGAGAGAGGGAAGCAGCAGCAGTAAAACGTGTTGGAGGAGGGCGGGAATGGCAACACAACCTCCGCTCGGTGCCACTTTCTGCCACACTCTGCCCACCCCAGGCTGGTGGGGTGGGAAAAAAGGGCCTGGCTTACCCCCCACTCCCCTTTGCCCTCATGCGGCTGCTCGGAGGGAGCTCCGCTCGATGTTGGTTTCTCTGCCTTCTGCAAGAAAGGAAATGTTGCCTGCAAGCCAGAGAGGTGGGTGGCGGGGGGGGGGGGGGACACTCCTCAGCTTTGAATGGACCTCCCTCTCACCTTTCCTGGCTTTGATCAGTAAGGGGAGCAACCCACAAATATGATAGCCGATCATCAGTCTCCAAAAAGTTGAAGGGGGGGGCAGGTGGGACTAAAAAAGAAAGGGGAAAGAGGCCACCCATTTGCAGGAAAATGCCCCTCCCCCCCGGATGTACCTGTAGAGGTGCAACATTTGAAATGATTTTAAAGTGGAGATTTCGACACATCTCACACAAGTGAAAAAGACTGCAGCCTGGCACTGCTGAGTCAGCTCTCCAAATGCTTCCCCCCGGGGGATGATGGTCCCTCATCCCGCTCCTTCTGATGGGTCTTGTTGTCCTGACGGAGACCAGACAGGCTTTCCAATGGAGAAGGACGCCTTCCTCAAAAAGACTGGACCTGGGGCAGCTCTTCAGCCACCCAAGGCTGAAGCCGCCCACCATCCGCAGCCAATTAAAACTGGAGTGGACTATTTATCTAGCTTTTGGTCCATGTGACCACATCTGCAACAGAACTCAACCTGTTGGATTACCGCCACGTCCCACGGCAGGGAACCTGGGCCCTGTAAACACCGGCACTGGGCGTACCGTTGAGGAAGCTCTGCTCTTCGGGGGTCATGACGCTGGCCAGGTGGCCCCCGTGGTTCCTGCATTGGGTCTCGGCCTCCTCCCAGCTCCGGCGGGTGGAGAAGTGCTTGTAGCAGAACCCTTGGAAACTGTCCCAGCCCGGGTGGCATTTCTCCAGGTCTGGGGAGGAGAGACGGATGACGGGGTGGGGTGGGTGGAAAAAAGACAAAACAAACCATATTAGATGGGGAATTTTATGTCTATTTAAAAAAACTACACTTAGCCACTATTCCGTGAATGCCCTTCATCAGCCTAGTAGAAGCCGTGAGCACAGAAAGAAACTTCCTGCCACATCCTGTATTTTCAAACCTCCGGTACAGGGGACTTTATTTATTATTTATTTATTGAATTTGTACCCCAGACCATCTGGCAACCAGGCCACTCTGGGCGGCTAACAACGGTGTGAGCAACAATATTAAAACACGATTAAAAAAATAAATTAATACATAGCCAAATAGGGTAATGTATTCTTGAAGACAACCACCACCAAACAGGGTAAATTAAAACAGATGGCAATGAAGGTGGTTAAAAGGGTGATGGAGAGGATGACAAAAAGGATGGTAAAAGGGAGGCCGAGATCTTAATGCTCTGGGAAAGCCTGGTGGAAGAGCCAAGTCTTCAATGCTCGTTTCAACGCATCCAGAGAGGGTGCCAGGTGGATCTCAATGGGCAGGTTGTTCCACAGGTGCAGGGGTGACCGCTGAGAAGGCCCGGTTTCTTGTTCTTTCCCTCCAGGCCTCCTTCGGGGTCAAAATCCTCAACCAACCTGCCTGTGAAGAATGAGTATTACGGACAGATCTGGCTGGGAGCAGGAGTTCTGATAGGTACCGAGGTCCTAAACCGTTTAGGGCTTTGAATGTTATCATCATAACCTTGAAGTCGATGCGGAAATGAACCGGTAGCCAATGAAGGGCAGCCAGAGTGGGGGAGATGTACTGGAATTTCTTCACCTCAGTTATTAATCTGGCCGGCGAATTCTGGACCAGTTGAAGTCTCCGCATCAGCCTCAAGGGTAGCCCCACGTAGAGAGCACTGCAGTAGTCTATTCTTGAGATTACGAGGGCATGAATCAGCGTCGTGAGTGCCCCCACGTCTAGATAGGGATGCAGCTGGGCAATCTAAAGATGGAAATGGGCTGCCACCTGGGTTTCCATGGCGAGATCCGGGTCCAGGCAGATGCCCAAGCTGCGAACCTCACTCTTCGTGGGAAGAGTCACTCCCCCAAAGGAGAGGGAGTTTCCCAACCCACTGATGCCAGGGCTGCCCACGCGCAAGATTTTTGTCTTGTCCGGATTCAACCTCGGTGCATTTGCCCTCATCCACTCCAGAACGGTTGGGAGGGAAATGGTGGCGGATGTTCTTCATAGCGACCTTCAAGCATTCAATGTTCACCAGGTTAACAAGGCCAAGGTAAAAGTCTCACAAATCCATGTGTTGCCTCAGTCATAACTTCAGCTTCCAAGCAAGCTCAGCCCGCTGGGAGGCCACCATCCAAAGCAGCCCCCAAGCTTCCTTCCAAAACAAGGAGCTTTTCAGAGCTCTGGACTCTGATTTTTAAAAAGCCTAGCTGAAACTTATTAAATGTGCAGGTTGGACGACCTGCCTCTGTTAAGGAGGCTGCAGAGGCCACTGCCCTGTCTTCCCTGGGAGAGACTGGGAGACCCCCTGAGATTCCTGCCCACTCCTCGAATTCCACCGCCACGGAGCGGTTGCTGCCCACGTGTTTCACCCAGCCTTCACATTCTAGCCTGCCCCACCTTTTCCACTGCCGGCTGTTTCTACTCACCGATCTCACACAGGTCCCCCCCATATCCCGGCAGGCAGAGGCACCCGGTGTGCTCCCCTTCTTCTGTGCATGTGCCGCCGTTCTGACAAGGGTCAGGAATGCAATCGCCTGCAAGGAGAGAAAGAGCGCCAGGAGTGAAGAGAACCCAAGAGCCAGTGTGGTGGTGGTGGTGGTGGTGGTGGTGGGGGTTGGAGGGTTGGATTCAGACCCAGAAGACCTGGGTCCAAATCCCCCACTTGGCCAGGGACTTCCCAGGGCGACCTTGGCCTGTTTCCCCCCCCCCTCTTATCCTGCCCTCCCTCTCAGGATTGCTGTGAGGATGGAGGAGGAGGAGGAGAGCGGGTGTAGCTTTCACTGTGAACTCCCCGGAAGAGACAAAAATGTCAAATGCAGCCTCCCCAGAAAACAAGGAGGCCATTTCATTGAAGAAAACTGATCAAAATTTCCAAGTTTCTTCCTATTCGGAATGGAAATGCAAGCATTTGCATTCTCCGAGGCAGTAACAGCTTTTCATTTTGCCTCTTGCATGACTGGAAGTATCTCGATGCCGTTTTTGAAGGATTTAACCCGTTTCTTCCTATTTAGAACACAAAGCCACTGAGATTCTAAACAGAAAAAAAAGAAAGCGGAGGAAAACCAGCCGCCTCCCACACCTCGAGCCAGGATGACGGAAAACAGCAACGCTGGAGTAAAGGCCCCGACCCTTCAGGACAGGCTCGGCTACAAGGCAAAGCTCTACCCACTTATTTTTGATGCCCCTTTTTGGGTCAGAGAACACCTGGTGCTGTTCAGGGCACTTATGAGTTCTGCTTGGAAATTAATCTACTTGGAAATCAGTCATCATCACAGAGCAAAGCAACCCAAAGGAATTGAGTTGATGGAAGCAAACACCTCCCAGAAAGGAAAATAACATGGTGGTCTTCTTTCTCATCCAGAGGGAAAAGATGATAATAGGGTGGGGAGTCTCAAAAAAACAAAAAATTATGCATGGGGTGGAAAAAGGTGACAGAAAAATCCACCTCTGTTGAACCATCTAGGAGTGGTTTTAAAATGAGATGGTTGCTTCTCAATCTGATTTAGTAATGCTTTACCTTCTTATTATAATGTCATTAATTTGTTTAATATTTGAACAATTCCCTGTTTTTAGCTTTAATACTGTGCCTTAACGATGTAAGCCACTTTCAGTCCTTTCTTAGGAGAAAGGCGGGGTAAAAATATTTTAAATAAATATATCAATAAACATTGCAACGTTGCAGCAATCCGAAAAGTACATTAAGGGCTGGGGCTCCATCCAGAGTCTTCCTGCCATTCGTAGCTTGGGTCAGTTTCACGGTTCCTTCCCTGAAGTTCCAGAGAGGGCCCTGAAGCACAGAACCCCAAATCCCCATGGATACAACTACAAAGCCCAGCATTCCTCAGAACAGAGCGATGGCACTTAGGGTGAAATTGAACTGGCTGTAAGGACGTGGCGTAGTTAGCATTCATGGTTCAGGAGGGTCCCTGTTGGGCCGGCAGGAACTCTCTGGGTCTCAGGCAGCGAAAAAAGGCCGAGTCCTCTTTTTCTCTGTCCAAAGTTACTTTTCACCGGGGGTCTTCAGAAGAGCTTCTCGGGCCCTCAAAAGAGCGGCACTTCCTCCAAGGAGCTCTGACTCAAACTCAGCTTCACCCCAGGGGGTGGGGTGGGGGGAAAAAAGGATATTTTTCCAAACAAATGGGAATTCATTGATGGCATCAGGAGTTTGAAAAGACGAGATTTTTCAGAAGCGCAGCTGAAGTAAGTCTGTTCTCTGGGTCACCGAAAGCCCCACTTTGTGCTTTTACTTTTCAGTTATAATTTAAATACATTTGCCAGAAGGCGAATAGAAATGGTTGAGATGCAGCTGTTACCGAACATGGATTTACGTTGGTATAGATGTGTCACATACACATTCGTGGTGTGTGTGTGTGTGTGTGTTGTGATCTGTATCTTGCTTACTGCAAAAAGGTGAAACAGACACACACGCTGTTGGGTTGTGTGTAGGAGGGTGTGCTTCCTATTGAGCAACTCGTATCTCTTGCCTGTCAACTGTGATATACACAACGCAAAACAGAGAGAGAGAGAGAGAATTTGCTCACCTAAAGAGGAGTCGTCCAGAGGATTCGCTGCTTTCTCGTGGGATGAGACCAATTTCAGAAGGATGGACAGCTGGGAATCCTGGCGGCCCAGTAAAACCTGCACCTATGGGGGCAGTCTACCTTGACATGCTTCCCTTTGCTAGGAGCAAATGGGGAGGGGTGTGTGACTTCCTGGAGGGGTCTGGCCAGCTCTCCCTCAACACTGCTGGAAACAGGGAGGCGGGCAGGGGCGATGGTTTCCTGGCCCTGGGCAACCCCAGGGCTCTTCGGATCAAGGGTGCTGGCCGGTGCCTCGTGCGTTACCGAGATCCCCACCTCCTGGGGCTCTCACAGCTCCTCCTTCCCTGGTGCCCTCTTGATCCTGGTTTTGTATTTTCTCCTCTTCCTCCTCGTCCGTCCGTCTTGTTTGCCCTCCCAGCCAGACGAGGCTTTCTCTGTGTCATAGAGAAGTTAAGGGAGCTGTCCAGGTGCTGAAATATAGCCGCCAGATAGGTTTTCCTTCTTGGGCAGACTCTTTAAAGTTCAGGCTAAATTTGGGAGCAGATTCCCTGCCTCTTCTGCCTTTGGCCACCAGCTTCTGTCCCACCTGTGGATCTCCCGGGGGCGTGCCCCACCCTCACCCCTTCCTTCCACCTGCCTCACACCACCCTTTGCGCCCCAAGGATGAGGAAGTCCCTGCCTCAGGGGTGGGCCAAGTTCAACCCCTGTGAGCAGAAACAGATGTTGTGGATCAGCCATGGTTAGAAGCTGGAAGCAGGTTAGTGTTGGAGAGAAGCGATTCCGGCAGGCTTCGGAGTTGGAAGGAAGCCTAGGGTTGAAACCTAAAGATCAACCAACCAGCAAAGCAAGGTAATTTGCAAACATCAAGAGGTGGGGAGAAGCTCCTTCTTTGACTGCCACACACTGTCGGGTCTTAAGGGGTTCCCTCTCTTATTGACATGGCTACCGATCATGCCTATACCTAACAGCCCACACCAGCTCTGGACTGAGGGGAGTCTTCACCTTTTTATTGCCATCTACCCAACACTGTTTTATGTGTTTATTTATAAGCATGCCAGCCAGCCAGTTGCAGCCAAACCAAAGAGTCCTGTGTGACTCTGAAGGCTAACATATTTTTCATCAGCCATGGAGGCTCATAATAAATCTGTTAGGCTTCCATATGCCACATGCTTCTTTGTTGCTTATATATAAAAAAGATATAAAGTGATTTTGCCTGGGGGGGGGGGGAATGCTAAATCTTTTCACATCAAGATGTCTCTTGTGTGCTGGTTGTTGGGATGCAAATATGATCTCTGGGATGCAGAAGAGGACCCTGTTGTGATGTGTTGTCAAGCCTCTGACTTCTGGCAACTCTATGGATAACCAACCTCTAAAATGTTCTTTTCTTCAACAGACCTGCTCAGCTCTTGCAAACTGAAGCCCGTGGCTTCCTTGAGGGAGTAAGTCCATCTCATGTTTGGTCTTCCTCTTTTCCTGCTGCCTTCCACCTTTCCACAATAGCATTATAGTGTTTTTCACTGAATCTTTTCTTGGCACCTCTTTAAACCAAGGGAAAATCACAATCTTGTCCTGCATTCCCACCAGCCTATGTAGGAAGGTGCCCATGCTACTACAGATGCAATACATAGATATATGGTTCCCCCCCCCTTGATCTTTTCTAGATCTACATGTAGATTGGCACTCCCTATTGTTTCCATATTTTGGGTCATGCTGTCATGCCACTCCAAGGACTGCATTGCAGGCTCTGTTGATGCTGAACATATGAATCAGCTCCTCAGCAGGTAAGAGGCAGGCTCAGGGCATCCCACCCGATTTGCAAACATCTTGCTGAATGTGTTGTGATTTGCCAGCTTTGTAATTAAATGGACCCAGCCCTTTGCTTTGATTTGTAAAAAAAGAAAAAAGAAGAAGCAAGTTGAGAAACCAGGAAGCATACAATTCTGTGTTCTTTCTCTGTTCCCAGAGAACTGGAACACAAGCTTAACTTCAGGCATCTTATTACCTCTTAAGCCATCAGCCTGTCGAGGTCTACTTGTAATTAAAATGCCATGGCATTCCATTGGACTTACTTCCAAGAAAGTGGCTACGGCCACAGCTCACGGCATCTGTTTCTCTCTCAGATCAAAACTCGGCTCAGCAATTCCTCTCCCAGGTGGATCCGGGCCAGATATGCTCCCGCAACACAGTCTACCTCAAAGGGTTGTTGTTTTCTACTCTGGTCTCTTTGGAAGAGCAACAGGATAAAAATATGCCTAAATTAGCACAGTTCGTGTGGTTTGGGCCGCACAGGCTTCAAACAGCCACTGAGGGAATCCCACATGGCCAAACTCTCTAGAACAACCCCCTTAAAACCCCCTCCAAGAACTTGCATACAGAAAATTATCACAAGAAGACAAATCTCACTGGAAAAGACCATGATGCTGGGGAAAGTTGAAAGCAGCAGTGAAAGAGGAAGACTTGATGTGAGATGGATTGACCCCAAAAAGGAAGCCACAGCCTTGAGGAGTTCATGGCCACCAGAAGTCCGAAGTGGCTTACTGACACGTAGAAGCAGCCATTCATTTGTCATGATGCACCATCATGTTGCTTCCCATCTATGGTAACCCTGCAAGTTAATTACTTCCCACTAATTTAATTCATAATTCTGCCTGACTCAGAGTTCTAGAGCACTTTCTGCTCCTAACGAGGGGGTAAAATGACCTGAGATTCCAAAATCCTAAATTTTTGTACTGATTTTGAAATGCTTTAAGTGATGGCTCTTTTCCTCTCTCTTTCTCTTTCCCCCCTTTCCTCCAATTAGCTCACGACTCTGTCCAGTGGAGCTTTATTTTCATGTAGCAAGAAAGATCCACCAGGTTGGTCTTTGACTTCTCAAAGCGCTGGCTTGGGAAGGAGGAGTCTTCGCTCCCAAGCACCTCACCTGCTTTAAACCCACCTTCTTCAGTGTCTGACTTCCTGTCCTCTCCTTCTTCGCCTTGGAAATCTGGGTCACCAGGAGGCTTGGGCGGAGCCATGTGGGGCAAGGAGAAGCTGGAAAAAACCATTCCTACACAGACCCATTCCAAAAATCACCCACATCTTCCCACTTCCCGCTGTTTGATGTCCTGCCACATCAGTGCCAACTTATGTTACCTTAACAGGGTTTCTCTGAAAGGTTCAAGGAGTGGTTTTACCTGTGCCACTCCTAGCCCCAAAGTGAGTTTCCATGGCCGAGCGAGGATTTGAACCCAGGTCTCCGAAGTAGAGTCCATCACTCTACCCACGACACCATCCTGTCTCTGCTACCCACTGGATGATCACCCTCCAAAACGAAAGAGCAAAACTGGGCACCAGTTAGCACGAAATTGTGTTTGCTGGTTTATATGTAGAGGGTGAAAAACTAGAACAGTTTTTTTAAAAAAAACCTGAAAAACCCAGGGACAGATAAAGTGCAACTTTCCAGCTGTTTTTGGACTATAGCTGCCATCAGCCCCAAACAGCACAGCCAATGGCCAAGAATGATGGAATCTGTAGTCTGACATGGGGGGGGGGCTGCCTTTGGCTCACCCTTATCCAGTGTTACAGTGCAGCTCCTCCCAAGGGGATCAGGTGAGCACCCTTCCTGTGGCTGGAGCTGATCATCCTACCTGTGGATGATGGATGATTTCCAGCTCCCTGGCTGCTCCCTCTCCCTCCATTCTTTCCTGCCACCCTCAGACTTGAAGAGGCCTCTATTTTGACTCTGTGGTGACCCCTTGAACAGAGGAGGGCCCCTGGAGAAGAGGATGCTTGGCCGACCCCAAACTCACCCATTCCCCCTTTGCAAGGGCAGGAAACAGGGGCAGCCAAGGGGCAGCTTAACAACTGAACAAAACCCGCTTCGGGAACATCGGGGATATTAGTGTGTTAGTGTAAAACGGGGGGTTAGAAGAGAAAGAGAGACACACACAGCCGGGAAGGGAAGGAAACACAAGACACCAAGTGAGAGGGTGACGAGACATCCACAGCTAGGCGAGTTTTCTTCTAGAAAGCTTTTTGTTTCTCTGTTTTAATATCTTCTGTTTTGTTTTGTTTTTAAATGGGTCTCCTTCTTATGAGCAACGGTATTTTCATCCCAGTTTGTTTGTTTTTCACGGAAACAGTCATTAAAACACTTCATAGAAGTAGGAGAGATTAAACCAGCATGCAATCTCTGGAATTATCCCGGGTTGTTTGACCACACCTGCGCTTCTCGGGCTCCTTCCCTGGCCCAGGCCAGGAGGGAAGAGAAGGGAAGAGAAGGAAAGAAGGAAAAGGGAGAGAGAGAGAGAGAGAGAGAAAAGGAGGCACAGGGTCCAAGGACAGCCGTGGAAGGACGAAGGGCCGCTGGTGGTTAGGTCAGCCGCAGGGTTTAGTGGGCCAGCCCAGCCCAAAGGGCCACCAAGAGGGCCAAGACGGCACAGGCTAAGGGGTTACCTGAAATGTTCCCGCCTGCTCCCAGGCTGGCTCTCTCGGTGGGCAAGACGGGCAGCGGGTGGGCGGTGGTCAAGGAGGGTGCCGTGAAGGGAGGGCTCATGAAGTCCAAGCCGGGCAGGTCTCTGGCAGGGTCCCCAGCAGGAGAGGTGGCACCTGCTTCCCGTCCCCCACCGAGCTCCTCTTCGCTTCCTGCAGGCGCCGGGGGGGGTCACGGCACTCGCCGTTTGCTCATCCGAATCCTCAGTGACGGGCCCCACCAGGGTGCTCACGCCGTGTGGCTGAGCGGCTTCCTCAGGCTCTGCACCATAAGGGTGGAGGCCCACCGAGTCCACCATGGCCTCCTCTGGACTGGATGTGCCATCTCCGTTGGCACCCATGGGCGCCAACCACACGGACCCAGAATGGTCCTCACCCTCCTCAGAGAGAACGGCCGCCGAGGACGTGCCCAGGGACTCGGGAGGGGAGATCACAAACGCTACCGTCACGGCGGCTGGCGTGGTTATCTCGGGAGGCGCAGATCCTGAAAACTCAGAGTCCCCCCATTCACTGGGACGACTGGGCAAAGGGGTGCCTTCCGGGGGCTGCTCGTCTCTCCACCCTGTGGGGGCCCCAGCCGTCGAGGCTTGGGGAGGCAGCCCTGAACCCTCAGGCGGGCGAGGGGCACCCCCTTCCCCAGGGCGGGCAAGGAGAACACTGGCATTCAGGGCAACCTGCTCCAGGGGGTCCGTCTCCCTCTGAGCGCTGATCTCGGAGGTTGACGAGGGGAGATCTTGAGGGACCTCTCGGCTGGAGCTGTCCCCTCCTCTCCCCTCTCCGTGTTCATCCAGAGCCCCAGATTCAGCAACGTCTTCTCCCCTGTGCTCCTCGGAAGGCGCCACCTCCGGTTCTGCAGGGCCATGGAAACCACGGGGCTTGGTCTCTTCCGCGTCCTCAGAGATGCTGCCAGGATCTGGCGAGGTTTCCGACCATGCTGGAGCAAGGGTGCTCCTCTCTGTGGGTGCAGACTCCTCCGGCGCTGCGTCCGACCCTCCAGGCAGGTCCCCTTCCTCTTCCTCCTCCTCCTCCTCCTCCCGGGACTCCTCTCCTCCTCCCTGCTGGAGGAGGTCCAGCGCGTGGTCTTCCTCGGTGCTCAGGGTCTCCTCCTCAAGAAGCCCGGGCTCTTCTCCTGCAAAATGCCAAGGAAGGAAAAGAGGCCATGAGGGCCTCCCCAGAGACCGGGCTCCTGGGCCCCAGGACTGGGTCTTCAGGAAGACAGCAGAACATGCAAGCGGGTAGGACTGGGAGCAGGGGGGGGGGCAGAGAGATGGGGGGGGAATGGAGGGGGGATGTTCCAGGGTTTCCCCCTCCTTCCGAACCCAAGGGAAATCCCTTCGTTTTTCTAGATTACAATTAACCCATTTCCCCAATTTGTCCTATTTTGAGTTTTCAAATTTTTCTATTTTGGACTTTCACATTTGCATATTTTCCATTTTCAAAACATCACGTTTTCAAGTGGGGAAAACCAGAAATGGTGGGGAACCTTAAAAACACTCTGATCCCTTCCCCCCCCCCTTCTTCTTCCATTTTGGAATGAGTGAAACGGTCTGTAAGGTAAAGTTTCATCCACTCAAAATGCTACGGACAGCCAAATAGGAAGGGCTTATACCTCAGTCAAGTCTACAAACTCGGAGGAGAAAAAGGATTCCGGTGCCCCGCTCTGAGTCCACCACCGAACCACCAGCGGTGCTTAGATCCAGGATGAATTTATGTATCTCCTGGAGATGCAGTCTCCTCAAGAGGAGAATATTGGGGGGAAATGCCCTCGTTGTTTGTCTGTCTTTATGGCGTCTTTATATTTTTCAATGTCATAAACACGCTGAACAGGACGATCCCCCAGGACAATAAAAAGGTAAAGGTTCCCCTTGACAATTTGTCCAGTCGTGCCCGACTCATGGGGGCGGTGCTCATCCCCGTTTCCAAGCCATAGAGCCAGCGTTTGTCCACAGACAATCCTCCGTGGTCACGTGGCCAGCGCGACTAGACATGGAACGCCGTGACCTTCCCACCGTGGTGGTAACTGTTTATCTACTCGCATTTTTACATGCTTTCGAACCGCTAGGTTGGCGGGAGCTGGGACAAGTGACGGGAGCTCACTCCCTCGCATGGATTCGATCTCACGACGGCGGGTCTTCTGACCCTGCAGCCCAGAGGCTTCTGCGGTTTAACCCACAGCGCCACCACGTCCCTGATAATAACAATAAGGACAATAACAAGTTACAAATGAAGTGTTGAACCTTTGCTAAAACAGCACAACAATAGGTTTAGGTACAATAAGTAAGTAAAATAAGAATGGCCTATATTTCTTGGTCTTTTCTTTTTTGCCTAATTCCGTTTTCTCACCAAAACAAGTAAACGAAAAAAGGGGGAGACCAAGAGACACTCTGCCCCACCCAGCCTGGCTTTTAAATCTTGGGGAATCTCGCATGTCCCGTGAGTTTGCCTGGTGGGTCCCATTTCAGCCACAACGGCTGCCTTTTTTGTTTTTTCAAAGACAAGAGTCAAAGAAGTTTTGTTCTGCGTTTTCTTTTAGATCCTGCACTGAAAAAAATTCAGGCGCACCCCAGAAGCTCCACGGGTCAGCCACAGAGAGGCGGGTGCTGGACACTGATTCGTGTCAGCCGTCGTGGTCATGGACTGTCACTCCACCTCAGAATCTGAGAGAGAAGGTCCCGTATCGGATGTCACAGAGGGAGCCAGACGGTAGGTCTATTTCTGGAAGCAGGGGATCTCTGGTGAAAAAGGGGGCTCCGGGCAGCCTCGGGTGGCACCTCCTGCTGCTCGGGGGCGCCCCCCTTTAACCTGTGCCCTGTGAAGCTGCCTCAGACCCGCACAAAGCCTTCCACAAGGGAGCAATGCAGGGCCCCCAGCATCATCCTGAAACTGCTGCATGAGGATGAGTGACTTCCTCTGGACTCGGCATTCACTCTTCTGAAAAGCAGCTCACCTCTCCGCAGGGAACCGGGACCTACGGGAGCCTGCCTACGTGGTCCAGGCACACACGTGCTACAGGGGCCTGGATGTGAGGGCACGCCGGCTTCTCTGGAGCCCCCTTCGCCAGCCCGGCCGTGCAGGAAGAGCTCCCCTCTCCCTAGGGGTCAAATGGGACCTCTCCTCTCCAGCCGAAGTCTGATTAGGGCTGCGAACCTGCACGAGTGCAAGTGGCAGGCCTTCGCTCCTGAACCCCTGGGCTATTCTTGGAAGTGGCCTGAGGATGCAGGAGTGGGGAGAGACACAAGCCGCCACGTGCGCGCAGCCCCCCCCCCCCGAAACACCTTTGCTCTGCCTTGCAGGAGGGAGGGCTGACTCCAGCAGAGAGAGAGCGAGAGCACCTGGCAGGCTTCTGCTCTCAGCTGCCCGCCCTCAACCAGACCGACCTGGCTGCGGTGGAGCAGTTGGGTGGGTCAGGCACACCTTGCCATGACTTTAGGGAGCACGGCCATCCCAAACAGTGGCCGCCGGGCTGCAGAAAGGGGCCTCCCGCCCCACGCTCACCCCCCCCCACAGACTCCCACAGACCCCTGCCCCCACCCTTGGCCACCTACCCGGCCTGGGTCTCTCGGGGCACCTGGCCCCTCGTCCTCCTTCCCCCCCTTCCTCCTCCTCTTCCTCCTCCTCCCCAGCGCAGCCACGGGGGGGGCCTGGCTCGGGCCCTCCTTGTGGGGGGGCTGCCTCTTCCGGGGCACGGCTGGGCAGCTGCTGCTGCACCTCGGGGGGCTCCTGGAGAACGGGCACGGCATAAATGGCCCCCCGGGACTCCTTCGGCGCCTGGTGCTCCGTCTGGGGCAGCCGCAGCTCCTCCATCTGCTTGGTCACAGTCACAATCTCCTGGCTGCTCCTGCTGCTGCTGCTGGCGCTGCTCTCTGTCCCGGGAGGCTCAGAGAAGGGGCTGCTCTCTTCTGTGGGCAGAAAGAAAGGGAGGGGGGGGACGTTACTGCCTGGCACCTGGCCTCCCCGGCAGGACCCTTTAGAGGGACCTTGTGGGAGCAGCTGTGACCGTGGAGGAGCCGGCTGCCCCCCCCCCCCCCCGTAGAGCCCTGCCAGGCTGGACGGGGCCGGAGTATTTCTTGAAGCTGTGGGCCTGCCCCTTCTATGGTGAAAAGGCACTGGCCATCTTCATCCTGGACGGGGGGCCTGCACTGCAAGGGTGCCGTTTAGAGCCTCTTTTCCTGGAAGCAAGCAGTGGCAAGAATGAGCTGGAAGGGAGGGGGCGGTCGGTCGGGGGCAACAGGGCCTGGGGAACTCCCTTCCTCTTGACCCCCTTTTTCTGAACAAGGTCATTCAGGTGCTCTCTCTGGGAGATTTTCAATCAGTGTCCATTTTTAAAAATACGTTTCATTGGGACTTTAGGCTCTACATGGCCTTTTAAAAACTGATTCATTCAAAACCTCTGAATCACAGCAGTTGTTTTTTAGAAGGGGGCCCATGGATTTTTATTTTTCCCCCTGCCTCTCCATGTTTTACTTAAGGATGCTTCTCTTCCTCGGAGTCTCTCCACAGATCCAGAGGCCTCACTTCCGAAGTGGAAGAGCTTTGTTCTCCGCTGCCCTGCCTTCAGTTCCCCCAGAGAGTTTCCTGCAGTGCCAGGCAGGTGCGTGTCCTGCCTGAGCTTTCCGTTCCTTCGGCTCATCTGCCTCTTCCAGTCAGGTGGCTTATTTTCGCCTACCTTGCAAGAAAACAAAACTGAGAAGCAGTCCACGAGGGCGCATATACTCGATAGGGTGATGTCCGGTGTCGCTGCCTGCAGGAGAGCAGGTGTGCCCCAGCAAAACAATTCATTAATATGAGTTCTGGGACACTCGCTGGCTGTGTGAATTAGAGGAACCAAGTCCGGTAGAAGCCAAAGCACGGAAAACCCAAGGGCACCTGGCAAGCAGTTGTGCAAGGGGACAATGACTTGTTTAAGGACTTGCTGCCTTTTCTTTTAACTCCACAGCTAGGACATGTCATTTTTTAAAATTGCAAGCATCTCCCAGGCAGTGAGCCTGCCCCCCCCCCCAAAAGAAATTAAGCAGATTAAAATCTTCTTCATAAGACAATGCAGACGTTCTACGGGGGATGACACAAATCTTAGGGAAAGCATCGCCCGCAGAACCTCCACCTGTCCTCAGTCTTAAAGACCCCGAAGGGCCAGACAAACCAGAAGGCGGTGGGTTGACCTGAGGCCTCACCCTCTCTACCTTGGAAGCAGTAGACGTCGAATTTGCTCTGAGGGTCGGGGAACCCGGTCTGGTTGCGAAAGAGGAAGATGGTTTTGACACCCGGCACGTTTCCACCGCACTTCTCCCTCGGGGTGACGATGGGGTAGCGCGCGCTGCCGTCGGCCAGCCAGCCGGGGTTGCAGTGGTCCAGCCCGTGGTTCCAGGCGGCATAAAGCTGGCCGGTGGTGGCCAAGTCGGCACCCAGGGCCTGGCACTCTGCTTTCGCCTCCGCCCAGGTGTATTTCTCCGGGGAGGTCACCACAAAGAGCTCACCTTCAGGTGGAGACAAGCCGGAGACAAGTGGAGGCTTTAATGTTTCAAAACAAGAGACCTCACCAAAACTGGGTTGTTAAAGAAGTGTTTTATTAAGGGTTTCCTTTTGCTCCTTTTTAAATTTATTTATATTTATTTTTTGGTTAGTGATCATAGGAGCAGACATTAAACTGGCAGGGATGTTTGTCTAAAAATGCAGGGGGGGGGGAATCTCAGCAAAGAATCATCGGCGAACTCAATACTGGTCATTTATGTAAAATATTTCATCTTTCAACTGCAATTGAAACACCAGTGTGTCGAAACTGAACAAGCCAGAGTGGCATTAAAGAGCAGTGGTTAAAACCCTAAACTCCAGATATATATATGTTGCCCTTTGGAGAGAGTACCTCGGCCTGCCTTCCACTTGGACAACTTTTTTATCCGGTTCCTAATTTTCTACAGCAAGTTGAGCCGGAAGCTCAAAAGCAGCAGACTTTGTATTTGCTTTGAGGATCCAGGAATCCCATCCAGTTGGCAAAGAGAAAGGTGGTAATAATAATGCTCAGTTACAAAGCTCAGCTCCCTGATTGTTCCATGCTGAACTTTCTGCTCTGCGTTTTGAGTCAAACATTCCTGCCCATTTACGGCAGGCTCCGGTGGTCACTAAGAAGTAGAATAATAAATATATTGCTCGTCAAAACAGACAACATTGAGATGGGAGGAAGGAAAAGAAAGGGGTCTCTCTTTTTGACAACTTAACATCAATACGTTCCCAGACAAAAGCAACGGTGCAGGTACAGAATAGATGCTATTCTGCAGTGAAGTCATCAATCCTCAAGACACAGACCAAGGGAGGTCCGTGCGAAGGAGCAGCCAAGCCAGACATGGCGCCCAGCTTGCATTCAGAAGCTGACACCATGTTTGCCTTCAAGAGATTGGTGTTTTGTTTTCTTTTTTAAAAAGCAATCTAGCTTACCATACAATTCTTCAGCGTAGCAATAGACATCATACTTGTCTTCTGGATCCACCACACCATAGTTACGCACACCCGGGAACCCATCCATGTCTCCATAACAGGCTTCCCGAGGGGTCTGTATGGGGTACCTGAGGAGGGGGGCAGGCTCAGTTTCTCTCTGGGGTGCAAAGCACCAGACTCTCTCTCTCTCTCACACACACACACACACTCACTCACTCTCTCTCTCCATCAGTCTCTCTCTCCATCAGTCATAGCCTCAAGGAATGTCAATGACATGAGATTTGACAACATCCTGTCTGATGCACCAAGTGCTGAAAAATCACAACTCTATGCTAGTCTTTAGGCAGTCACAAAATTCTTCACTGTTTTTGCTGCAGCAGTCTGAAGGGAAAATATACACAACACCAGCTTTCTGGTTCAAGGTGAGGGCTTGCTTTCCCTCCAGACACATAGTTCCTTCAAAGCTCCATGACTAATCCATTAGACTTGGAAATAAAGACTGTGTTTGCCTACCAGTGAGCAGTCATAAAACAAAAGTAAGCTGTTGTTGTTGTTGTTGTCGTGTGCCATCAAGTCACCCATGAATGAATGAATGAATGAATGAATGAATGAATGAATGAATGAATGAATGAATGATCTCCAAAATGTCTTGTCCTCAACTGCCCCGCTCAGCTCTTGCAAACTCAAGCCTGTGGCTTCCTTTAGGAAGTCAATCTATGTCGTAATTGGTCATCCTCTTTTCCTGCTGCCTTTCACCTTACCTAGCTTTATGGTCTTTTCCAGAGAATCCGAAACAGGCTGGTTTGTGATATACAGAGGTTAGGAACACTTGCACTAGGAGAAACAGGCATCATTTACTTCTTAAGAAACAAGTGCTTCTAATTGGAAAGGTGAAGATATGTAGGTTTTTGAGCAGAATTCCCCAGGCAGCAAAACCACAAATCCTCACACCCCCGCTTCTAATAATCCGTAAATGGTATTATCCGGATTGACCTTTCATTGCTGGTCCCTGAAAACCTGGGAGTTGCGATTCTGAGCAGGACAGAAGTTTTACCTCAGATTCATTTCTCCTGGAATATTTTAAGACACAACGACAGTTCAACAGCATAGTCCTCGTGCATTAAGTCTAACACACTCCAAACAGCTGGACAAATGAAGGTCTACCTTTCTTTCTTTCTAATAAATATAAATGTGCTTCCATTCTAGAGGAAGTCACCTGGAAAAAAAGTTAATTCCTAACTTAGAAACTGGCCAGTTTCATTCACATGCCATCCATTCATGACATTCCTGATGAATTTGATGAAATGGCCCATTTTTGAAACAGCGCCCTTGGAAGAATAAAAGCAGCATGAAACTGCCTACCCCACATCCTTGGCCGACTGAGGCCCACCCAAACCAGATGATAGAGTTAGGAAGGCATCAGGGACAGAGTTCTCCAAAGGGATAAAAGATAACTGCAGCTTTTCTCCTGCGATTGGTCATCGTAAACATAGAGCTTCATTGGCAAGTTGGATTTCTTAGGAATGGAGGTTTGAAGGCACAGTGTGTCTAGAGGGGAAATGTTGCAGCAACAGGAAATACCTATAATATCTAACTTAGCACGTAACTTGACCCTGTGCCTCCTCCTCTCACGCACCTGACGGTTTGGTCAGCAATCCACCCTGCGTCGCATTGCTCGAAGCCGCTGAGGTAGGCTGCATAGAGCTGTTCTGGGGTTGCAATCTCGGCGTCGATCTTGGCGCACACCTCCTGAGCCTCGGCGAAGGTGTAGGCGTAGCGAGCAGAGCCTTCTCTGTAAAGGAACACAACCCCTGGAAGGCAGGAGGCAGCCATGATCAGATACGGGTTATCAAGGCAGGGAAGCCTCAACTCCTATCATAAAAGGTAAAAGGTAAAGGTTCCCCTTGACAATTAGTCCAGTCGTGTCCGACTCTAGGGGGCGGTGCTCATCCCCGTTTCCAAGCCGTAGAGCCAGCGTTTGTCCGAAGACCGTTTCCGTGGTCACGTGGCCAGTGCGACTAGACACGGAACGACGTGACCTTCCCACCGAGGTGGTACCTATTTATTGACTCGCATTTTTACATGCTTTTGAACTGCTCAGTTGGCAGGAGAACTCCTATCATACCCTCATCCCAAAAGCTAAAACGGGGATGATACCCAGATATGCTAATGTTTCTTTACTGGTTTCACCCTGGTTTTAGCCTACAGCACATAGCCAAGCCCTGGTCTTGAACTTGCAGCACTAAAGGGGAACCAAGAGCCAAGTCCTAATGCACAAAAGCTGTGCTGAACCTCCCAGGATCCATGCTGTGGGTTCAGCATCAAACGTGCCATCCACTGGACGCAGGGCACAGATCCCATAGGGCCGGTGCCTTTTTCCTGGTATTCTGTGCTTCATGTTTGCAATCCAAAGCCTGGTTTATCTGTTTCCAGCTGGCTTTTTAAATTTCCACCCGAAAGCCCGAGAGGAGCTTAGCGCTGCAGCCCTTTCATTGCAAAGTTCGTTTTGGCATTAGAGGCTTCCATTTAAAAAAAAAACCCTTTTTAATTAGGTCTCTTATGTTAGATTTTTTTTCCCAAAAAGGCTCTCTAGAGACAAAGCCCCTCCCAAAAACCTGATTCATGAAGATTTGTAAAGATTCCTTCCAGAAAGAGCTGATTTTTTAAAAATGACACGCCTTCTGCAGCACACCTGGTAGGATCCAGTAAGAACGGTGAGAGCCTGTGAGCACCAAGAGCAGAGTTTTTGCCTGTCTGGATCAGCTCTGTTCAAGTGTCAACAAACAGACTAGACAGTCCCCATGCCCAGTTCAAATCGATCTCGTTCTGTGTTTCCTCCAGGGTGGGGAGACATGATCTGGGGCTGCTTTACACCCCACCAGCGGGGCACTCCTAGCGGCTGCCTTGTGCAGCCCTTGGCTCATCCTCCGTCAACCCCAGGCTTTGGGCGGATGAAGGCCCCCGCTCCTCGGCAGAGTCCTTCACAACCCAGCTGAGCTTTTCGCCCCTTCTCACCCTTCCCTGCTGAAGATGTTGGTTTTTATCTGGGCCAATTAAACCCAGAGGGCCCCACCTTTCCTGCTAAGAAAAAGTCCCAGTGTTTGTTCCACGCTTTTTGTGCTTCGCCGCTAGAGCAGGTCGAAAACATCCCGTCAACGCTTCCAGGAGATCTCCGGCGGTGCCCAGAGACTTCCTGGATTCCCCCCTCCCAGGGACCGCGCAGGGATGCCGAGGGGGGGGGGCTTACCTTTCACCTTCACCTCCACCAAGTCGTGCCCATCCTCGATCCCATGCTGGACGTCACAGCGATAGACCCCGGAGTCATTGGAGCGAAGTTCGGAGAGGACCAAGGTGGCGTCCGTCGGGGATTCGGGGTAAAAAGGGAGGGAGACTCGGTCCCTGTAGCCTTCGCTCACCTTCACCTTCAGACCCCGGGCCACCAGGATCTCGGCTTCCCGGCCCTGGGAGATGAAGGTCCACTTCACCCGGGGCGCCCCCTGGACGGCGCGGCGGCCGGCGCTGCTGGAGGTGGGCAGCGGGCGCAGGTAGGTGACATGGCATGGGAGGGTGAGGGTCCCCGCCAGCACTGCCCGGAAGGGGGGATGTCTAGCGATGGAGACCCGCAGCGCTTTGAGGTCATCTGGAGTGGGGAAGTCAACAAGGCCGGGATGGGTGTCTGGTCTCATCCTGCCCACAGACCCATGGCGCCCACCCTCGGCTCTGGGCCAGAACAGAGAAGACCGGGGGGGGGGGGAGCTTCTGATGCATGAAAGGATGTGCGGAGATCCTTTAAAGCAGAGGAAAGTGAGGCTTTTTTCCCCAAGCTCCCCCCTCCATGCACTACGAAGCAAGAGGCTTGGGGTTTTCTCGGTGGAACATTCAACCGTGTTTCACTGGCTCCTCTCCCCCCCTGCCCAAGAAAAGACTCCCGCGGTCAGCCATCAGAAAGGATACCAACCAAGCACAAATTCCCAGAAGGGCAGCCACGAGCCAGCCTGTGGTCCACGGTGGCCAAACCGACCGAGAGTCCTGTGGCACCCGAAAGGTCGGCTCCTTCTGTTCGCTTGGGCGAGGCAGCCCCCTTGCCTGCAGAAGCCCCATGAAAGGGGCCTGGCTTCCAGGGGCCACCAGGTTCTCGGTCGGTTTCGCCGGCCGAGGGTGAGCTCCAGACAGAGATCGGCTGCCCACCGGCCCACGTCCCCCGTTACCTGGGCTTTCCTGGGAGAAATGGAAGGCGCCGGCGGAGAGAACCTGGGTGAAGGCCGAGTAGACCAGCAGCGGGAGGAAGGCCATTCTGGTCTCTGTCCGGGGCTGGGGGGGGGGGTGGAGAGGAAGGAAAGGAAAAATAAATGAATACCTGGGCACGTCAGGACTTGGGAGAGGCAGAGAAGAGAGGAAGCCCAGCACCTCAGATGAGGGTGAGTCCCAGCCTGCCTCCCGAAAGAAAAGAAAGGGGGACGAAGGAAGCCCGTCTTCCATCAGCCTCTTTCACTGAAGAAGTTTCCAGCTTTTTATCAGAAGATTTTGGGGGTCCAGAGGAAACACAGGACTTTGTGGGAGAAATATCCCTCCGTTCCACACAAAAACCTCACTTGGCCAAGCCCGGCAATGGGTCTCAATGGGCCCGTGCAGGCAACCTCGCCCTCGAAACCACGAGGAATCTTGAGGCACTTCAAGGAGTCGCAAAACTGATGTGCCGGGAGTTTCCATAGACTGTCACAGAGATGCATGCATTTAGCATCATTCTATTACCACTGTTTATTTTATTTGTTGTGCTTCCATGCTTCTAATGAGGTCTAACGAGCTCTCAGCACTGTACATGGCTCTCCCCCACCCACCCACCCACCCACACAACTAGTTTATCCTCAACCCAATGAGTTTCATGCCCGAGGGAGGGATTTGAACCCAGGACTCCTGTGTATCCTACTCCAGCACTCTAGTCCATAAACCTCACCTGCCTCTCATTAAACATGGGTCTGCCCTAAGTGGGTCTAGCCTGGAGACTTTGGGATCGGAGGTCTCCCAGTGAGGTGAGGAAGGGGTTTATGTGCTCCAGGTGCCCATGGTATGGACTGGTTTTCTCCTGGTTTCCCCCTGAAACTGGATGTTCCCACCGTCCTCTCACAACAGGAGGACAGAAGCCAGAGAGAGAGATTTGCCCTTCCCTCTCTGGTGGGACGGAAGAGCCGCCGGCACTCAGCTGGAACCAGGGGTTCCCTGCGCCCTGTTTACATGTGACCCGACTCTTGACCAAGGAGGAGAGGCCGGGCCCGGGAGGTCCCTGCCCCAAGGGGCTTGCAATCTGGAAGGGGAGGAGAAGGAGTGATGCTGAAAAGTTTGCCCAACCCCACGGCGAGAGAGCTAGTGCCCTCCCACAGTAACCACTGCAGGTCCCTCTTGCAAAATCCTGGGATTCTTCATTTTGGGGAGGGGGTCCGCTGGAACTGCTCTGCGGCTCCCCCCACCCCCCCACCCCAAAACCACAGCAGAAAATTTGACCCTCGTCCCTCCAAGCCAGTCCTGACTCCAGGATCCTGGCACGGTGGGTGGAGTCGCGGCAACCCAAGCGCCATCCAAGGGCTCAAGCCATTCGGGGATGGGTGGGGGGGGGTAAATAATGCACCCAGCCTTCCTGGAAAGGTGGGTCTTGAGAAAGGGCCTGGGAAAAACCCAGGGAGGGCCAGACCCCACGGCTGTTCTCCCAGTGGGATCTGCTGCTCCCCTTCTGCCCAGCCTTTCCTTCTCTGGACCACAGGCCCTCAAGCACCACCTCTGGAAACAGGGCAGAACCTGCTCAGAGGGACCAACGGGGGGGGGGGGATCTCTGGAGGGAAGCTGGAGGTGAGGAGATGAGAGAGGGGTGTGTGTGTCTCTGGGCCAGCTTCCTCCAAAGGACCGGGCTTTCTCCCCACATCCCACAGTGACCTTTCTTCAGTGCCGTCCAAAGCCTTTCTCTACGGCTGGGCCCAATTCTGCTCGCTCCATTTAACCGGAAGCGCGCCGGGATGGATCGGTGAGTGCTTTTACCGCCTGGCCGTCTGCCAAGATCCTCGTGTCCCCAAAGAAGGCAGTGGGGGGCCCAAGTCCCCCTTGGGCCAGCACAACGTCGAACCGTGAGAACAGGGGGAGCAAACCCGGAGGCTTGCCTTAACCCCTGTGATGGGAGGGGCTGGAGGGGACATTCTCCATAGTCCATGACATTCCCTGATATATATGAAGTGGAAGTTTGAAGGAGTTGAAGAAGTGGAAGTTTGAAGGAGTTGGAGAGAGAGAGAGAGAGAGAGAGAGAGAGAGAGAGAGATCCTCTTCTAATAACAACATTTTCCCTCCAGAGACACAACTCCTTCAAACTTCCACACCCCAGGTGTCAGACATGCAAATGAAGCCAATGGTTGCTTTCCTGGTGCCCAATCACAAAAGGAAAGCAAGCTCAGTTGATCACCCTGGGAAACGAAAGGATGTTTTTTTTAAAAAAAAAAAAAAAACCCAAAACCCCATTTTGAGGGTGCTCTGCTTTTTAAACGATGTTCCTCTAACCCACAGATGGAGGAGGAGGTTCGAGACCAAGGACCGGCAGCCACCCTGTGCAGAGCTCAGCAAAATGAACTCAGATGGAAACTCTGAGGAAACTCCCAATACAACCAGACTGGCCGAGTGCCTCGTTTGTGGTTCTAGGGAAGATTTTCTCAGTCACCGCTTCTGAGCAAAGCCGCGTTTGATTCAGTGGCTCAAGCCTTCTGTGGCTCACCCGGCCTCCCCTGCCAAGGCCAGTTCTCCTCTCGTCGCCGCCGCCCCCACCACGCGTGAGAGGGAGGGAAGGAAGGGGGGACCTTCCGATTAGTCACAGGACGGGCACTTTTAAGATTCTGTCTCAGGGACCCCAAAGTCCCTTCCCGCCAGGAATGCTAAAGGCGCTATTCTTCCTCCTCTCTTCTGCCTTGTTTAGATTTATTCTTTGGGAGAGGAGAAGGTCCCTCTGTGCCAAGGGGGCATTCAGGAGAAGAGAGAGCGGGATGCCCCCCCTGCAGCTTTTCTCTCCCATAGAATCGGGGGTTTTCTCAACAAGTTCCCAGGCATGCCCCCCCTGCAGCTTTTCTCTCCCATAGAATCGGGGGTTTTCTCAACAAGTTCCCAGGCTGTTCACATTTCCCCCCCCCCCTTTTGACTCCAGCCACGTTGGCCTGGCCCTGGTTCATTCCTCCGTTCTGTTCTGTTCTCTCTCTCTCTCCCTCCCTTGTGATGCCAAGGGAGCAAAAACTGGGAGGATGAAGGCTATGGCCGAAGGAGAATTTCCTTTTGGAGTGTTTTTTAAAAAAACAACCCAAGAATTTTCCCATAGTTGCAACATTCTTTGGAATGGGAGGAAAAAAGTGAGCCTTAATTTCTCTCCCCCCCCCCCCGCGAAAAAAAATATAAGCGAAACCAAGTCTGAAAGATGCTTTTCAGAAGGAAATGAAATTCTGGTCTTCCTCCATCCACCCCAAACTGTCTCCCTTTTGCAAAGCCTGGCCCATGGCGCTCGCTCACGGAAGTGGGTGCTTGGCCTTCCCCCCCCCCCCCAACCAACACACAGGCTGGAGGCAGACTTGAGGAGGTGTGGACGCTCAACCTTCCTCGGTCCCACCCAGACAGAGAGTCAGATGCACACAGACGGGCTCTCCTTCCTTGGGAGGCTGCAGCTGACGAATGAGTCAGCAGGATGGTGCCCAATCCTGGCCGCTGCCCAAGAAGTCTAAGAATGGGAAAGAGGCCAGCCGAGGTTCGCCTCCCGCCAGAGGGAACGGCCTGGGTGGCGCACACCCTTTCCAAAAGGCACTTTCTTCCTGGAACAACCGAGGATTCCTAAAGCGTTGGCCACTTCCACCTCATAGGCAACTAAAGTCTCTCCCAGAAGCGCCCTCCCCCTTCAAGCATCGCCCTTGGCTCACAATAATGGGAAAGGCAGAGTTGCCAGGGGTCCCCCAAGGGTCATCTAGTCTGACCCCCTCCCCACCAGTGCAGGCATCCACAGCTAAAGCACTCCAGGATAGAGCCCTCCTCCTCCTCCTGGAAAGAGGAAGCCAAGCCTCTCCAAGCAGAGCGAAGGATCCGGCATCCCTCTGACCGTGGCTAGTTGGGAGAGGAAGAGAATGAAAGGCAGGGAAAGGCAGGGGCGGGGGCTCAGGGTGTTGGCAAGCGACTTCTTGTGAATTCAGACCATGATTCCCCCCCCTCCCCCCCCCCCCCCACCTCCAGCAACAAAGCAACCTGAGGTATAAATCTTTGGATCTGGCACCCAGGCCAAACAGAAGCTCTAAAGGACAGGATGCCCCAGAAAGGAGGCAGCGGTTGAAAGAAGAACCGGCCAAGGGTCTGAATGGGGCGGATGAGGTGGGCATGGATGGCCCTCTGTGTCTGTGCGTCACACACACACACACACACACACACACACACACACACACACACACACACACACACACCAGAGAGCAGAGCCACGATCCAGCCAGCTGCACAAAGCCGCCACATCTCGGTCAGGGTGGCCTCCTGTCCCCTTTTGGGGAGAGCAGTCCTTCACTGGAAGGGCTGCCAGGGAGGCTGAGTCTGGCTTTTAAAAGCAGGGTTTTTGGGGTGGGGGTGGGGTGGGGAGGAGACCTGGCGGCTTACAGGTGCCCATCATCCAACCGTGAGAAATGCCCAGGTGGCGTCAGGCACCCAGAAGGCCACCTGGTCCCTGGGTCTCCCCAATGGCCCCGTGCAATTTTGCTTAAATTATAAAAGGCACCCCCAATTATGCATCCTGTAAATTAGCACATGGTGTTTTAGACAAACCGTGGCCCTCTTTGGCCTTCCTTATGGGGGGGAAGGTATTAGGGGAGGCCGGGAGCCCTGAAGGAGCCGCCCCAGAGGCTTGTTGTGGGCGGGAGGTCTGGGAACACCCTGCCAGGGAACAACACTCAGACACACTGAGGCAGGGAAGGCTTGTTTGGGGGTCCTGTGCCCCCTTTCCTCTCCCAAGCTGGCAAAGGCCCCCTTCCCCCTTCTTGGCTCCTTCGGACCAGCTGGGCTAAGGCGCCCTCGTCCGTCGAACCCAGAACGGCTTGTGGGGTTTGAGGCCACCTCATGAAAGGGGCACACGGGAAGCCGTGGGTCTGTGTGGGACAAAGGCGCCAAGGTCCAGCCCCACAGCAGACGCCTCACCCTGGACAATCCTTGGGAAGGGGAGGAACCCCCACTGCCAGGGGTATCTCTGTTCATGACCCTCCCTGGCATCCACAGGGGGAGAGATGGATCACAGACACCAGACACCCACTCAGGATCAAAAGTGTTGTCCTTGAGGGAAAGCCTACCTTCCCCAACAGCCCCCAGTCATTCTCACTCTCTTCCTCCCTCCCTCCTTCTCTCTCTCCCCCCACCCCCCCACCATGCCTCAGCAGGATTGCTCCCAAGAGCTCCCTGGAATGCAAGACACAGAGAAGAGCAGAAGCTAGCACTGCAACCATCAGACCTCTTTTCCCAGCTGAGGGAGCACCGCTTCTAACGATGGGCCGAGCAGATCACCTAGTCTTGTTCTGAAGACCCTGAGGCAAGACTTTCTCTCTGTTGGGATATTCCTTAAATATTTCCCTTTTTTCTGCTGCCATGGAAGCAAAGTGTGTTGTTTTGGTGTCTATTAATATGAGCAAAGGATGGCTGTGAGGACGACTCCTTAACTCACACTGGGGAGATATGAGCAACCCACCCCACCCCACCATGGCAGATAGAAAGGAGTAGACACTGATACAGGACAGAGGGGAAATGCAGAGGGACTCTTCTGAGAGCAAATGGGGTATTTCAGAAAAGGGTCCTGTAAAGGCCATGATGACACATAACACACAAACACACACGCACACATCAGTGCCTGCAACAGAGGCTGCAGTTTGGAAAGTTAATTTTAAGACTACAGTTCCCAGCAAGTCTCTCTAGGGGAGAATGTGGTAATCAAAGCCATCTGGAGCCAAGGTTGCCAAATGATCAGAAAACAAGGGTCAGGCCTGCTCCTCTCTCTTTAGCAACCACATTTTAAGGAAAAAAATTAGCTCATAACCACACACTCCTTCCTAAGGCCTGCAGATTATCTCAGTAAAAGCACAGGAGCAAGGAAGAAGGGAAAAGATGACCATTAGACCAACCTCACCATTAGTTCTGAGCGAGGTTGGGAGAGGCGACAAGCACGAGTCATGCACCAGGAACACTGTGGCCCTGAGCACCAGTTTGGGGGGGGGGGAGGACATGGGATGTAGGGAGTTATCGCCCACCTGAACTACTCCTGGTTTTCACCCTTGGGCAACCGGCTAGCCACCCCGGTGGGAAGAGAGAGCTCTGGATGAGACAGAGAGGCCGGCTGTGGCCCAAGAAGGCTCCAGAGCCGCCAGGACTCACAAAAACTCAAGTGGGGGGGGGGGAGTGCAGGATGTTTTGTGCTGCTGAAATGCCAGGATCCCCCTTCCCCCCCCCCCCGCCGGGAGGGGGTCTCTTCCTCAGGGTCTCCAGAAAGAGCAGAATTGCAGGGTGAGCAAAGTTAGAATCATAGCATGCTGGGCTGGATGGGTCACCAGAGGGTCATCTAGCTCAACCTCACCGCAGATGCAGGAAATGCAGGAGCCAGGGGGTCCGCCTTCCCCCTTTAACCCCACATCTCCCTTTCTCAGCGTCTGGGTGGGCCAGCCTGGGCCCGCTCAATGGGACCCCCGAGGAGTAGAAGCACAGCTTGTAAAAGCCATGCTGGGGGAGGCAGAGTCCCACCATCAGGCCCCCCTGGCCGAAGAGTTCCCAGAGGGAGGCTCAGCCTGGCCTGGCCCGCTTGCCCCGGTTGGGAACAGGAGGCTGGGAGGGGAGGTGGGCCCCCCCCCCCCGGACTCTTCCCCGGCTTCCTCCCCCCCCCCCCACCCCCCGGCAGGGAAGCTGGGAAGGGCGAGAGGGCGAAAGAGCCGAGGGCGGCTCCCGACTGCCTTGTTTAGAATAGGAAGCAAGCAGGGTGGGTTGGTTCCCGTCCCCCCCCCCCCCATCAAGGTTATGCCCTTCCCGAAATGTTGTTCTCTGCAAACAGGCAGAACTGCAGTCCCTGAACTTTTGAGGCCGGCTTAGTCCTGCCGCATCCGCTCCAAGGGACGCGGAGGGAAGGCTGGTGGGACCGGGCGCGGGGCGCACGGAAGCCGGGGGAGGGGGCAAGACTTGCGGCGGAACGCCCGCGGCAACCTGGGGACCGTCCTCCAAGCGGCAGCTGGGGACCGGGTGGCCTTGACCGAGGAGGAGTCGCCGCTCCGCAGCCTCTCCCCCGGGGGCCGGGAGCCCACCCAGGACCCCGAGCCTCGCGCTGCACCAAAAGCCGGGCGCGGGCCGGCGGGAGGGGGAAGGAAGGGGAAAGAAAGGGGGAACCGTCCCCTTTTGGAAAGGGTCCCCCTCCAAGCCATGCCTCCAGAAGGGAGCCGAGCTTCCTCACTCACCGCTCTTGCTGGCAGGGGGAGAGAAACGGAAGGGACCTGCCGGTGCCGGATCAACCAGGAGGAGGGAAGAGGTTGCGAACTCCACGAGGCGAGACTTCTTTATTGCCGGCTGCCTGGGCTGAAGGCAGCAGAGAGACAGAGAGAGAACTTTGAATGCCGCCGCCTCCTCCTCCTCCTCCTCTGGATCAGGGCCGGCCGGCCGGCTGGTGCCGCACCGGGCGATGCAGCTTTTTCGAAGGGAGCGCAAGGGCGAAATGGAAGGGGAGCCGCCAGGCACCGGGCAGCATCCCCAGCGCTGGCTCCCAGCGATGATGCAGAGAGAGGCGGGCGGGCGGGGGGGGGGGGGGAGACACGAATCTCTCTCTCTCTCTCTTTTTCTCTCTCTCCTCCCCCTTGCCCTGTTCTCCCTTAAAGGAAAAGAAGGGGCACTGCGCAGCCAAGGCGCTTCTAATTCAGCACAAAGCGGGCAAAAGCAAACACCCCCCCCCCCCGCTCTTCTGCATTGGACAGAACACAGGAGGCACACACAGAAGAAAAAAGAGAGAGAGAGAACCTGTAAAAACGAGGCCGAGGGTGGAAGGTATTGGGGGGCAGATGGGGGGGGGGGAGGAAAGAAAGAGGCGGTGCAGCATCTGACTAGGCCTCGGGAGACCTGGGTTCAAATCCCGTCTTGGGCACAAAAACGGGCTGGATGACCTCTGTCCAGCTTGTGATGGTGGGATATAGGAGAAAAGGGGAGCTAGGAGCTCCCTGGAAGGAAAGCAGGATTGAAATGTTGGAATGAATAGCTACTTGGAGCCCTCAAAAGCTAGAGTTCTGGAGTGGGGCGCAGGGAGACCCAGGTTCAAATCCCCCTCTAGCCATAAAAGTCCCTGGGTGTCTCTGGGAAGGTCACTCACTCTGTCCGCCTTACCTACCTCACAGGGCGGTTGTAGGAAGGAGAACAGCCGCTCCGGCTCATTTGAGGAAAGATGGGCTATGGAGGGCTGTTTATAAGATTATTTATAATAATGTTGTAAATGCATTAGAAAGTTTGTGTCTTTGTCTGTCCAGAAAGATATGCAATAATGCTCAGTGCTAGAAATAAAATTTTCCTCACATACCAATGAATTTTCACCTAAATAAGCTGGATAGGTTATAGAATAAGAGGCCACGCTGCCTGGGGCATTTGGGAATTGTAGTCCAGCAAAGCTGGGTAGGGGATTCTGGTCATTGTAGTCCTCTTACCTTGAAAGATCTCAGAAGCTGATTAAGTGCTGGGCTGGAGGGAGAGAATATGGCTGACCTGGAAGGAAAGAACAGCTGATGATGGAAGGAAGGAAGGAAGGAAGGAAGGAAGGAAGTTTATTTGATGTTCTAGATGCCCAGGGAGGAATGAAGCAAAGGGGGAGAGTGACAGAGATGTAGGTCACCTAGAATATCTATGGCAGAAACAAGATTTGAACCCAGGACCTGCTATTTCACAGCACAGGATCTTAACAGGAAACCTGCAGCAGGGGAGAGACTGTCGGGGGTGACTCTGCTTCTAAGGCCAGCCTTCTGGGGTGCAGAAAGGAGCCTGCCAAGACCAGGGATCGTTTCAGATGCTCAGAGAGCCATGTTCAGTCAAGGCCACTCCTAAGCCAAGAAAACTGTGTGTGCGTGTGGTGTGTTATGTGTGTGTGGCCATTCAGGAGGGTGTCCAGGACACTCTCTCTCTCTCTCTCTCTCTCTCTCTCTCTCTCTCTCAGCTGCCAAGAAGCTGGGGGGGGGGGCTGGAGAGGCGGCTCCTTTCTCATGCAAATTAAAGCATTAACCCCCCCCTCCCCAGCCCTTCTCTGGGTAAATAGCTTTGGCCCATTTCTCTAAGGAGGCTCCTCTGCTCCCCAGACCCTCTGCCTGGGCGCTTGGGCCGGTGCCAGGCCTTCCAGCCCCCCATCAGATGGTTTTTCTAGGAGCCCGTTTTAAACTTCTTGAAGAGGTCACTGCAAAGGGGGACAATCCCAGCTCCCTGCTGGATGAATAGTTTGCCCCGGGAGGAAGTGAGTGGGGGGGGGGGGCAGAGGGAAGGAAGGAAGGAGGGGGCAAAATCTTTTCGGCTTGGGCCAAGACACAGGCTGCGGCAGCCTCTGCCAAAGAGCTGCTCCTGCTGGCTAGAAAGCCAAGCGGGCCCCTTTTCCAGCAGCCCCACATCTCCGCTTCCTTTCCACACCTCGGGGGCCCGCCGAGTCCCACCCCATCTTGCTTTTTCTTCATACGCCCCACCCGTAAAAGGAGCAACGTGGGATCCACCGAAGCGTGGTGTCCAGCACACGGAAAACAACCCAGTGGGTCTGTGGTGGTCCCGGGTTCTGCTGGTGCTGGTGTCTTTCCAGTAATACTGGGATCCAGGCCCTCTGGGCAGGAAGAGAGGGTCCCGAGTCCTCAATTTGGGAGGAAAAAGCCAGTTCCAGAGCACATACTGGGTGGAGTGGGGGGGGGGGGGAGGAGCTGATCCTTGGTCTGTTTGGATTTTCTAGCAAAACGGTGAAGAGATTCCTCCCCCCCCCCCCCCCGTGGATCAGAGGGAGCGGAGAAGACTGGGAGCTTTCCAAAACCAACCAGTCCTGAAAAGGGAACAAGTCAATGCCGGGATCGGGGGGGGGGGGGGCATGGGAGGGTGCAGAAGGGCTGAACCCTGAGGAGTCTGGGTGGGGGCTCGATTCTCAGGGCTCAGGGGGCAGAGACCATGGTGGGGGGAGCTAGCAATTATTCAGGCAAGAGCCCGCCAGGTTGAGTGGCGCTTGGAGCGTTCAACGGGAGCTCAGAAGACTCATCTGCGCCGAGCCATGAGCCGTCCTGGGCCAACCACGTCTCTTCCTCCTCTAGGGCCGCTAGCTGCAGAGAGAGAGCAGGGCTTCCCAGGGAGCACCAGGGGGAGGATCAGGGCCTCTCGGCCGCCGGCATTTGGCCTGGCGCCTGCAGCCAGCACCACGGCTCTGCTTTGGGCAGGAAAACCCAGGTGCCAGCCAGCTGAGCCAGAAGCATTTGGTCCTCATTGTGGTTTCGGCGTTCCTTGCTGACCAAGCAGCTTCTCTGTCTCGCCTCTTCCTGCTTCGGGCGTCCTGCCACGAGGGCCGCCTCCCCTCCGAGTGATCTCATGGGCTGAGCACACGGGTCCAGCCTCAGCAGCAGGCGGGAAAGGGTGGCTGGGGAGACCTCCAGCGCCATGTGGGGAAGAAGACTCTCAGATAATGCAGGAGCCATATGTAGGGCCTAGGGAAGAGGGCAGGGGGGGGGGGAAGTCACACCAGCGTGGCTCGGCTCCTCCCAGACACCTTTCACTGCTGCATGTTTGCCCTTTTTCAGACGGCAAAGCCAAGAGGAACAAAATGTACAATTTCAGCCGAGGCTTCCTTCACATCCCCCACCCCAAACCTCTGTAAGGACGCCATAAAGACAAAGGCGTGGTATTCAGCAGCCTCTGGCGTGGTCTGCCACAGAACCACTTCTCTATCTCCATACACAGATGCACGTTGTGTCTGGGAATGGAGGTTTTTGCAATCCGTAAAAGCCGAAGCCAGCAGGAACTGTGTTGGCCTTCACGGGAACACAAGATTCTTGGTCATCTTCATAGCAATTGATTAGACTAAAATAGCTGACCATCACCCCCACCTCCGCGCGCACAGAGGGTTACCAGTAGCTCACTTCCTTTGCACTACTGACATACAGTTCAGTTTGGTTTAGGGGTTGTTGGTGCATCACCAAACCATCATCTCCAAGCTTCCTCCGATCAAGGCTGCACTGGCAAGGGGATAGACTTGATGAGCTTTGGGAGTCCCTTCCAGCTCTACAGTTCTATGATTGTAAGCCACATGCCCAGTGGCTCAGGGATCCTGGGAAAAGTAGCTGAGCCAACTTCTGGGAGGAGCCATGGCTGGGAGCCGCTGCGCTCGGAGATACATGTGAAATGCCAGCAAGGCTGAACTCCTCGGTAAGATGTTGGGAATCTGTCTGGGTTGAACGCTCAGCCCCATTACAAGTCAGCAGCACTGGTCAGCACCTTGTTTTGCTAAAAGTTAACTGTCTGTGGGAAATTTGGAGCAACTTTTAAAGCTGAAACAGGGAAGGGCTACTGTTGGTACCCCGAGAAAAGATACAGATATTTGAGGCACAAAGCCAGTGGCTTGTATCTCATCCTGAGCTGTGCGTCGCTGGACTGACAGCCAGGCCCTGCATTTTAGCACCCTTCTGGTCAGCAGAACCACCTGGAAATGTTTGGACTTCATCTCTAAATGCTGCCTCTGGCTGAACCAAGGACACGGGCTTTTGAATTTTCCTGATTTGGAAGAGGTCCTGATGCCAGACATCATGGGGGTGGAAGGCCAAGAGGAGCTGGAAAGAACTGAGAACACGCCTTGAGCCAGGAGGCTCTTAATTCTTGTTCTTTCAAACTTGCAAAAAGAATTAAATCATTTCTGCCGTTCCGGGGGGGGGGGAGGGAGGATATTTTGGGACAGAATTAAACAAGATTTCCAATAAAATGGGTAATTTCAAGATCCATATTTAGTCCTTAATTGCACCTCATTGTCTCATTGTGGAATACAGTTCTGCTGAAGGCCCATTTTGAGTCAGGAGGGGTGGAGAGATCAGATTTGGGAATGGTCCCAATCCTGTCTGCATAGCTCTGAATGGGGATTTCTCGCCCCTCCAGGCTGTTAATTACCATTCCACAGACACACATGGCTCTTTTCCTTGGTCTCCTTTGTCTTTGGCTATTTAGAGCTTCTTCCCACACAGATACCCCAGTAATCCCAGCTCATCAGGGAACACAGAAAGGCGTCGCAGCCCTATGTAGCCACTCAGGTTTGCCAGATTCACAAGACTGCCAAGGGCAAGCGAAATCACTCCTGGCTGGTTCTCACAGACAGCAAACACAAGACATGTGCTTTGTGGCTTAGGTCTTAACTCGAGGTGGGGAAGAGTCTACAGAGTGGGGTGAGGAAGGAGACAAAGAAGTTTGTAGGACTTATTTTTCCTCTTACTGCACATACATATGCAGTATAAAGGACTGTCTTGAAGACAGGATCAGGGTTTTAAAAGAGTTTTTTCCTTGTTAGCTCCCTCCTGGAGGAAAACAAAATTTTGCACAATCGCGAGAAGACAAGACTCCCTGGAAAAGCCCCTGATGTTGGGAAAGTGTGAAGGCAAGAGGAGAAGGGGACGACAGAGGACGAGGTGGTTGGACAGTGTCATCGAAGCGACCAACATGACTTTGACCCAACTCTGGGAGGCGGTGGAAGACAGGAGGGCCTGGCGGGCTCTGGTCCATGGGGTCACGAAGAGTCGGACACGACTTAACGACTAAACAAGAACAGTTCACAGGAGCCTGGGCAGCATTTATAGAGGGACTGCTTGATATAGGGGCCAGGTCTTCGGTCTATTCGGTCTAACCCTAACCACCCCACACTTGGTCTCCCCATATGCCCTGTTGGGCTACCGAGTCCTTGAACTCTTATGGGGAGGAGACGGAGGGAAAAGAAGCCACAGAGCAAAGGAAGACAGATGGGGTGGAGGCGGGGGGGGGGGGGGAGAGAACATTTCTGGTGCGGCCAAGGCGAGCAGACCTCGTTTGTCTCCTGCCTTTCGTCCCGGCTGCTCTTCGCTCTTAATGGGAGCTGCAGACGAGGGTTTTATGGAAGGAGCGTCTCTGTTCTATGGCCTGGAACAAAGGTCAAGGAGGGGAAAACTTAAGAGTCGAACCACAGGACTGGGTGGGGTGGCAGCATGGGGGGGGGGGGAGAGAGAGGCAACTGCGTTCACTGGCAGGGAAGCTCAGATGGCATCAGACGAGATGCCCGCCAACGCCCCCACCCCTGGCAGAGGGTTTCCAAAGGTTGCCTCTCCTGCGGTGAATGCCCGCTCCTCTCTGTGATCAATGCAGGGACCCCCATCGAGCCCCTTCAGGGCACTTGAAGCACTAACACTGATGATGGGGATGATGGACCAGGTTACCCAAGACCCATCCGATCCTTGAAGTCACCTGGAGAGGCTGCCCCGGGGGGGGGGGCATGCCCCAAAGACCTTCGTGGCACCCTCCACGTGGATCTGTTCTCAACCAGGCAGGGACGGGCAGGAGGCGGTGGCGTGGCACGGGGTGCAACCCTTGCCCCAGGAAACCTTGGCCCCCCCCGCTGGCTAGGACGAGGTCCCTGCTGGGTCCAGTGCTCCCTGGAGGGCAAGCTGCAAAGGCCAGAAATGCTGGGTGGTTTGAATGAATACCGGGGGGGGGGGGGAGGGAGGCAGCAGCAGGAGCAACGGTCTCCCTCTCCCCCCCTCCCTGCCACCACTTCCTCTGTTCAACGGCTGGATCAGGACGTGACTCCTGCCACGTCCAGGCGCCCAGCCCTTTTGGCTCCACCAGGCTTCCTCGTGGGTGAGGAAGGCCCTTGTCCGGAGCCCTGACACGATCGTCTGGGGTCACACGTGACGCCAGGGCTGTGACATGTCCCTGGCGTCGCCCGACGGGCATCCCGACACCCCACACGGCCGGCCCGGGGCAACCGTTCTCCCTGCCAAGGCTCCAGATGGTTTGAGCCCACATCAGCTCCAGGGATGAATGGGACTTTCAGAGGGGAGCTGAAAGGAGCGCCTGAGACCCTGAGGCGACACAGCCCGGCGGGCGGAGGGCCCCCCCCTCTCCCTGGGACCCAGCTCCTGCTCACTGTCACGTAGCCACGGGCACATCTCCCTCTGCAGCCGGGCGGAGGGGGCCGGATACTCTGCCCAGTTCTCTGACTGCTGAAAAGCAAGGCCCTCCTCTGGAATCCTAGCACAGAAGGGACCCCCCAGAGGTCATCCAGTCCAACCTGGCCAAAGCAGGGGATCCACAGCTAGGGCCCTCCAGGCAGATGTCCTCTCTCTGTTGTGCTGGTTCTCCTTGTGTGTAGGAAGCAGGAAGGTGACTGAATGTGGAAGAGCCCTCCAAAATGGGCAATTGATCCTCCCGGCTCCTGTCTGACGGAGCACAGCCCACTCCGTCGCTTGACTCCACGGAATGAGCCAGGATTCCCTTCCTGCCTTCCTCTTAGGGGTCGCCCCCCACACCCTCCGGGCAAGTTCCCTGGGATTCGGCTCAAGCATCGCTTTCAATTCCACCCCACCTCTTTGCCAGGCCGGATAAATGGGCTGCTTCGGAAAATGAAACTTCACCAGAGGCCAGTCAGGATGGGATCCGGGTTTATTGAGGCGGCCACACTTTTGGGTCGTGTGTCCTGCCCCGTCGTGAGCTCCTGCCCACAAAACCCTTCACGCCCCAAGAGGCACCAGCCTGGGTGGCCGACGGGGGGGCCCCCACCTGCCCATGCCTGCAACCTTCTTTCAAGGTTCCCCACGGGAACCAAACCGTTGTCCTCCCAGTTCGAAGGGACACAGCAGGGGAGACACAATCCATTTGGGCACAAAAACACACACCTGTACTCCTCCTAAAGGATGCTCTCGGACATTTCCTCACAGGAGGGACAAGCGCAGCAGGATGGAACTCTCTCCTGCGCTGGACCAGAGCGGTGCCTTTCCCTCCTCTTTGGAACGGGGCAGGCCGAAGCGGAGACCAGGGCCGGCCAGAAAGGCCGAGGGTGGGGTGGGGTAGGAGAGTGACCCCTTCATTTAACAGCAGCCTGAAAGACCGACACGAACCAAGCAAACCCTTCCCCGTCGGCTGCTCCTGCACACGGAGGAGCCGCGGTCTAAGATCCGGGAAGAGGCCAGCTGAGAAAACGCCACGGCTCCCACATCGCCGTCATCGGAGAGCCTGGCTTTTCCAGTCGGGATCTGCAAGTGTGCCAGGACGGAGGGTGGGCCCCGATGCCCTCCTCCCTCCCTCCTTCTTCTAGGCCAGCCGTTCTGAATTATCGGTCCTCGTTCTGCTGGTGAGACGCAGACCTCCGTCCAGCAGGCACATGGGCTCTTTGTGACATGGAATTATGGAATTATGACCTTTGTTTTACCCACGGCAATAAAATTCATTGCCAAGAATCCCACAGCATGGAAAAAAAGGGCCATCTTTCTCTTTCACATGGAAAGGAATAAAAATTACTGGCAGCTCTGCATCAGTGTCATTTTGCATTTCTCACAGAATTATTCCTCCTGGTTTGGGTTTGTGTCCAACTGCAGTAATGCAACTTTTATGTCCTTACAGTTTTATCATAATTGACCCATCTAAGAGGCCCCCTGTAACGTATAAATGTCATTCTTCGGAAAACTGCTTGGTTTCTCTGCAAGAGTGATGGGTGGAATGTCAGCCATGAAAAGTTGAGGACTGCTGTTCTGTTAAACAAATATCAAAGATTCAGGATCCCTGTGTTTCTCTCCTTCCTACCGTGCCTCTGACTACCACATCTCAATGACAGGAACAATCAGCAGGACATCGCTGCTTCCATTTCAATGTGCGCACCATTTTCGTCAGGATCACTATGTCCCACGGAGCTACATAGAAGGGACCAAAATGTTTCTCCCCCCCCCCCCCCCCAAGACAGATTGTTCCAAACTATCTTTGTTGCAATGCAAAGAGTCTGAATGTTGTTTGGCTTTGAGTGAAAAACTAAGAGCCTTTAGCCTGAGAAAAGACCCGCTCCTCATTGGTTGATCCAGACTGATACAGTTGCCTGGACTTTTGGACTCCCCGGGGGTGGGGGTTTGGGATGTTGTGGTGGGCTATGGGGGATGGTCATGATGAGTCCCTGGGCTTCCAAACACACCACCGCACCACTAGGTAGATAAGATGTCCAGGACTGCTAATGTGGCACCCTCTGGATACCGTTCTCTACCTGGGCACGTGTGCCCCTGCCGTAGGCGTGGTTAGGCACCAGTTCCAAAGGTACAGAGGCTAATACTGTCCCAAGAAAGGATTCCAGGAGGCGGAGACACAGATAGGAGTTGACGCCGCTTCCAGTGGCTAGTATTTCCAGAGAGGGGCTGAGCACCTTACAGGCTGGCGGCCCCGGGCCCCCCTGGCCTCCTCTCAACAAGCCAGAGGGAAGACAGCTGCTGGCACAGCGTGGGGGGAAATCCACCCTCCGTCCTGGTTCCAGAGTCATGTGTGTGTCAAGCGGTTTCACAGTACAGAAAAAGTGGCTCCCTGCCCGAGACCTGCCCTCGCAAGAGCTGAGTTTCTAGTCCTCTTGAGGAACAGGAACAAGGAAGACTCCACAGGGAGCAGCTGTCACGCAGCATCCCTCGGTCCCTCCATGGGTGGGTGGGTGGGTGGTTGGCCTTCATCTCGTTCCCACCTGTGGGGATGGAAGGGGGCCAGCGGCCGGCGGGCGGGCAGGAGAGCTCAACGTCAGGCTGTACACGTTGGTCACGAAGGTCTCCCAGCCTCGCCGGAGGGCACGGTGGACCTGCTGGCAGGTCGGAAGGAAAAACAAGAGTTAGGGGGTGGAGGAGAACCACAAGCAGAATCTGAATCTCCTGACCCATGTCGGAGCAGGAGAGGCACTCCAGCAGTTGAACAGAAACCAGCCTCTTTGGGAGCAGGAAGGAAGGACCGGATTTCACAGCCCGGGTTGGGGAGCTTTGACAGCCGGCCACTTTCCGTGTTTTCCCCAGCTGAATTTCTGCCTGGTCAAAAGGCTGTGAAAAGCCAAGCAGCCGAGCCGGCCTCAGGCCTCCCTGGAAACAAGAGACGCCCAAATGGAAAGGCTTTCAAGAGACAGAAAGCCGCTCCCTGGGTTCTCGTCTGACACCTACATGGGCAAACGGGTTCGCTCCCCGGTTTCCTTTTCCAAGGCGCCCTCCTCCGGGCTGCGAGAGGAAAAGCATCCGAAGGGCCAGGGCTGAGCCTCCCTCTTACAGAAAGCCTTTTTTCTTTTTTTTTTAAAAATTGCTTTATTCGGTCACACCGGTGACAGGATTTCTCAGAGTCCAGAAAAGCTAACCTGCAAAGCTTTGCTCGGACAGTAAAAACTCATTGTGTCAGAGAGAAAGAGCCACAGGTTTATTTCATAAGGTGAGCCTTTTGCAAGAGAAGAGGCTGCTCTCTCTCTCTCTTTCTCTCCGAGTGACCCTACCTAGCAGGATTGTTGTTCTGAGGACACATTAGGGGCGGGTGGGGGAGGAGGCAGGACTGCCCGGGAGACCCATTCGAGCAAGCTGAGGAAATGCAGGGCATCCTCCTAGCAAACCAATAAACGGACAAGCATGGATCCCTCTCCAGTTTGAGTTTTGCAAGGCAGCTTTTGGATCTGTGACTGAGCGGCACAAACACACCTCTTTTCGAGATCCCACTGCCCTCCCCCAAGCTGGGGAAAAAGGGGTCACTTTTCCAGCCTTCAGCTCCTGGAATCCACTGTCCAGGTGGCGGGGTGGGGGTGGTGGGGTGGCGGTGGTGGGGGTGGGGTGGGGGTGGTATTCCTCTCTGGTTTATTGTATTAAGTGAGGACGTTCCCTCTTAAAATAAAGCAAGGAAGCTAACTTAGCCACCCGCCACCCCTTCCTGGGGCCATTTGTGCTCCCACCCCCCACCCCCAATCAGGGAAATGGGGAAGGGGCAGCTCAGGACACGGGGATCCCCGGGGGGCTTCCTGGCTGATCGCCACACGCCCAAAGGCCCCCGTCCCGGAAGCAGCAAAAAAACCCAAAACCACCAGGGCAGTGGGGCTGCCGTTCCTTTTTCCGCATGAGCGAGTGCCTTTCCTCACCTTTTTACACTTCTGCATCCTGCCCCCTTCTCTGTCCCAGTCCTCTCCGAGCAGCAGCTGCCCATCATCCCCACCGGGGACCACAGAGTGGGCCACGGCGTCTCCCTGGGTGGCCGCGGGCAGCCCCGTGGCCTCCTCGTTTCCTTCTTCCTTCCTCCGGCTGGCCTTCCCCACTCTCAGGCTGACCGCTCGCCGGGCCCATCGTCCTTGGGCCCGGGGCCCCCTCTGCGCCCCGGAAGACTCTTCCTTCCTGGGAGTCCTGCTGCCTGGATCCTCTCCCGGCCCCCAGGCGGGTTCACCCCCCTCCAGGGGGTCGTAGCCATCCCCAGGGGCCAGATCCAGGAGGACAGGGGCCTTGGGCGCCCGCAGGGAACAGGACCGGTGAAACCTCCGGCTGTTGGTCATGGCGGCAGCCAGAGCGCTGCTTGCTGCCTGCCCGCCTGCAGTCCAGCGAGCAGCCGTTCCCCGCTGGCACAGCCAGCCTGCCTTTCGCAAGGAGGGCAGCCGGGTGCTCGGGTCTTCCTTCCTTCCTTCCCCTTTTACTGGGTGAGTCACCCTCAGGGGAGGAGGGGGAAGAGGGGGTGGTGTTCCCCGTTACAGCCCGGGCCATCGTCCCCTTTGGACTTTCCACACGGCCCCTCTTATCGGCAACCGTCTCCCTTTGCACCCGTGACAAAGGTCAGGTTGGACCCACCAGCCTCCCTGTCACGGGGCAAAGAGCGCAGAGGCTCTTTGGGTGGTGCCAGCGGCTGCCAGGGAGAAGGGGGCGGACGGGGAAGCGGGCATGAAGTGGGTGCTGCAGGAATGAGCTGCAGCATCAGGGGTTTTCCTCTCTCCACTGCAGCCCATCATAAGACTTGGTCGGCGACCCTCTACTTGTGCGAGGTGGTGGTGGGTAATGGTTAGAGCAGGACACCCGCCAGGGGAGCTGGAGGCTTGTAAGCCTTCCTCTTCGTTTCTCTCTTGTATGCCCTGTCAGGCTGGCCTACCTTGCCAGGTTGTCGCTGTGAGGATACAAGGAGGGGAGGGGTCTTGCCCGCTGTCCCGAACTCCACTGGAACTGGGACACCGACGGCAATGAGAGGGAAAAATGTAAGAGAAGCACGGATGGCTTCTCGCTGCTTCGGTCGGCGTTCTCTCATGGGCGGCAGAGCCAGGCCTGAAGGCCAGGAAGGAAATGGGGAAGGAAGGAACCACAGAAGCCCCTGGCCCTGAGTCAGAGTCACCAGCAGCTGACGAGGAGGGAGGTGCCCGCGTGGTGCGCCTTGTGACCAGCGCACGAGAGATGGGCAACCGGAGCCCGCCCTTCCCGGAGGGTGGCCTTCCTGGCACGCCTGCGGAACCTCCCCCTGGAAGATGGAGCCATTCCTGGTTCTAAAATGAGGAGGAGGAGGAGGAGGGCTGGTCTTTGTCTCACCACGGCCCCAAGCGGCTCCTCCACCTTCTCTTATCTGGAGGAGTCGGGGGATCCCCTGAGGGCCTCTCACGACCACAACTTCTTTCGGGCTTTATCTGCCAGCCACGTTTCCGTCCGGCAAGCTTCAGGTGGCCCTCCTCTCTTCAAAATGTCGACCCTGTGAGGTAGGCCAGGCTCCCGAGAACAGAAAACCTCCCAGACGCCAGGCTAACCCTCAACCACGACTCACCTCTGGCTGTCCTTGACTCCAGGTCTGCACGCTCACATGGGGGGTGGGATCAAACTTAGCGGGGGGGGGGGGGGAATTTGCCCTCTCATCCATTTTTTCCCCAGCCCCCCCCCCCCCCGGAAGTTGTTTTTGCTTCTTCCAAAGAGGGCATGATCCCCGCCCCCCCAATTTGCTCTGTCTCCAAGCAAAATCCCACCCGCTGGCAATGCCATCCTGCCTGTGAGCAGGGCATGCTTTCCAAGCCGGTCTCCTCTGGAGGAAAAGCCCAGCTTCTCTGCTCCCCTGGGAATTTGGGGAGCCATGGCCATGGTGTGTGCGTGACATTCTGGGAGAGGGCACCGATCCAGTCCCCTGGCTTTCAACCTGCCGGGCAAAGAAGGAGGCAGAGGTGGCAGGAGCAGCGAGAAGCTCCACCGGCCAGGGGTTTCCACCAGCGCGTGGCCTCCTGCCCACGTCCGTGGCCAGTGCCCAGGGTTAGAGGGCTGCTGAGCCAAGCTGGTAAGAGGCGGTGACCCTATGAATGGGTGACTGCTCAAAGGTCCGGTCCTTAACAGCCCCTGCTCAGGTCTTGCAAAGTCAAAAGTCGTGGGTTCCTTTAGGGAGTCAGTCCGTTTCATATGGGGAGTCTTCTGCTTCTCCTTCTGCTGCTGCCTTCCACTTTTCCCAGCATGAATGGCTGTTTTTCCCCACGGAATCTTTCCTTCTCACGATAAGCCCAAAGGACAATCATGTTCTGGAACGGAGAGAGGGGTAAAATCATCATGAGGCATCTGGGGTTACCTGCAGCTCACCGTTGTCACCGGGTGAGGGAGCCCCTCTCTTCTTCCTTCTCCACCTGGTGGGGCAACCTGGGGCGCCCCTTAGCTCACCTGAAAGGCCCCTAAGGAAAGGGGGCAGCCCCACCCATTGAGGAAGGCAGGCAAGGGCGGGAAAGGGCTACCTTCAGGGGGAGGGGACAACAAATCCCAGAATCCCCCAACGGGACGGCCACACAGGGAGAGGTTAGGGGGACTTGGAGCCACCGCCATCCCGCCCCAATGTCTCCTCACTCAAGCCGTAACCAAGGATTATGGGTGTTGTAGTCCAAATGTGGCTGAGCCGGGCTAGAGATCTCATCCTCCACCTCCGCTGGGTAAAAAAAAGGCCCTTATCAGGAAGGGGATGATGGGATTTGCAGCAAGCCCCAAACAGTGGCCTTGTTGGCTGGGAGGATTCTGGAGTTTATAGTCCCCCATGTCACCCTATCGGGTGGTGGGGGATTCTAGGAGTTGTCGTCCCCAAGGCTGGTTGGGGGATTCTGGGGTTTGTAGTCCCCCTTATTGTCCCTGCTGGATCGGGGATCCTGGGAGTTGTAGTAGTCCAAAACCTTACGAGCTCCCCCCTCCCCCCTCCCCCCTCCCTTACCGGCACAGACGGGGGCGCGCACGGGGAACCCCAGCTGGTCCGACCGGCGCGCCTGCAGTCACGTGTACTCGCCTCCCCTCCCATCCATGAACGAGCAAGCTCCGCCCCTTCTCTCGCAGGCGACCAATCAGGGGCCCTCTTTATAAGCCCCCACGTGCCTCCCGGCCAGGCCCACTTTCCTCCGAGCGGAAGAGGCGCGAGCGTCACTTTAGGCGACGGAGAGAACCAGCCAATGGAAAGCGTCGGATGGCGGTCGGGGGCGGGTCCTGTTGCGTCTCGGAGAGAGACGGGCGCGGCGCGGAACCAGTAGGAGGGCAATAAGAGGCCAGGGGGGCGAGGCGGCCAATGAGGAGGCGCGCCCACAATGGGTGGGCGGGGCGGGCCTCCTGAAGGCGCCAGGCTTGAAACGGGTGGGTGAGTGACAGGAGGGAGGCGGAGGGAGGGACGTGGGCGGGGCCTCGGAGGGTCGAAAAGAGGGGTTTCCGGAGACAGCCAATGGGCACCCAGAGCGAAGTCCCGGCGGCCAATGGGGAGGAGGGGGCGGGGGCTCTTCGAGGAAGCGGAGGCGGAGCCTGGCCGGGCCACCAGCGAGCGAACCGTCCAGCGGTCCAGCGAGAGGAACGCCTGGCCGGAGACGGACGAGCCCCGGCGGGGGAGTCGGCGGTGAGTCGCCGGGCGGGCGGGCGGGCGGGCGGGCGGCATGCGGGGCCCAGGCGGGGAGACCCGTGACGTCACGCGAACTCCCCCCCCCGGGGTCCTTTCCTCCATGAGGTCCCTCGCCTTGCTTCGCCCGCTTCGCCCCTCCTCCTCTCCGGGGGGGGGAGAAGAAAGAGCCGCCTGGGCCCCCTCCCTCCCATCTCAGGGAATGGGGTGCAGGCGACCCCCCTTCCCTCCCCCCGAAGGAGGAGGACCCCCCTCCCAGTCTCGCCCCCACCCCCACCCTTTCCCCCCTCCCCCCTCCCTCCCAGGGACGTCGTCGTGGGGGGGGCCCTCTTCCCCCTCCAGGCGGTCTGTCCTGAAGTCTCTCCGGCACCAAAGAAGCCCACCCTGGGAAAGCGGCCCCGAAGGGAAGTCGCGGGCGAGGGTTGCCAGGTGGCCACGGGGGGGCCTTTCCAAGCCGGAGCCGGTGGGGGGGGGAGGGAGGGGAATTGCCACCCTCCGCTTCCTCCTTGGCCGACGACCCTTCGGGGGTGAACCCCGCCTTCCCGCCCCCGCCCCCCCCCCGGTCCTTTGGGCTGGGCAGACGCCCCTCCTGCCATGGGGACCCCGGTGACCGTGTGAACCGACTTCCTCCCAGCTCCCGGGGGTCTTGAACAGAGTTTCTGAGACACGTGTCAGGTTGAAGGACGGGTGTTAAGGTGGCTGGGCCCCTCCCTCCGAACGGGAATTTGAACCCAGGTCTTGTAAGAAGGATGTTGTCTCCTGGCCACCCGAGGGGAGCCTTTCTCCCTCCCCTCCAGGACCCACCCTCACAACGTCTTCTCTGGGGGGGGGGGAGGGAAATAATCCCATCCTTTGCTCCCTTTCTGGGCCCCGCCTCTCCTCTCTCCCCACAGGGACCCTGTGAGGTGGGTGACCGGCAGCTCAAGGCCTCCCAGCGGGTTCTGCCCTCCTGGGGTGTCTTGAACCCAGATCCCTCGTTCCCCGAGAGAAATGCTGTTTTGGTTTGACGGTGAAAAAGTCATTTTTCTCTTTCGCAACATTCAGCTTCAGGGCATAAACCCACCCACTCGCCCCTTATTTCCTTACTGTTAATGCAAGGAACCTTCCCCACACCCTGAATGTCTCTATCCATAGAATATATCCCTTGGCCTGCACCTCAGGCTTTTTGCCTGGCTGAAGGGAGGCTTTACCTCGAGGAGACATGGCATTTTTGCTGCAGTTTGAGCACAGTTGTTTCCCTGCAGGGTTTGGGCTCTTTGCACCCTTTCCTTGAGTAGGGAGATTATTCTGCCCCTTGATCCTTATGGTTCTCCTTTGCTGCCTCTTCTCTAATTGTACAACCTTGGTTTCCTCCAAATTAGGAAGGCCTGAAGAAACCCCAAAGGGCATGATGAAACAGGCAGATTTCCAATCACAGCCTTTGTTGCCAGTTAAATAATCCCCCCCCCCCCCCCGATTTCAATCTTGGAAAGTCATTTAATTCTTTGAAAGTTTTCTTTTTTTGCATTTGCTTTTAATTTCAAACTACTGTAATCACTTTGGTTTGCCTGTTTGTTACAAAGGATGGAGGGTGAAGAGAACCCTGCCTTGGGTGCTGGGGGTTTCTTTACCTTGCTGACAGGTAAAGAGGGTCCATTTCTGCCTCCTTGGCTTCTCCTGCTAGGGCAGCTGGGCGAACTAACTCAGAAACAGAGCTTCGGTTGTAATACGAACCCAGGGGTTCAGCTGGTGGTTCCAGAGTTTCCCCCTGGTTTATGAATCTGGACTTTGTGGAGAGCAACCTAGCCAGGGTCTTGGCTTTCCAGATGAAAACAGGTCTGGACTCCCAGGTGGTTCAGCTGGTAGGGGGTCGCCGTCTTCAGATATTTGAAAGGCTGTCATGTGGAAGATGGAGAAGGCTTTCGCCCAGCAGCTCTGGAGGGTGAGAGCCAAAAGGATTGGATTCAAATTGCAGGAGAGAAGATTTTCCTGAAACTTTACAAAGGAAGGAAGAGCATTTTCCAGAGTAGAATGGACCACCTGAGATGATGGCAGACTCTCTTCCTCTGGAAGTGTTTCAATTGATCCCCCCCCCCCTACAATTTTGCTCGGGCTTTCCTGTTTTTCAAGGGGTCAGACTTGATGATCTTTGGGATCCCTGGACACCTGGACAGTTCTGGGCGGAGAGAGGCTATGTGCATGGAGCCAGGGTGTAGCTGGATTTAATAAAATGGGACTAGGGCTCAGGAGACCCCCCCGTGTTCACATCCTCACTTGGCCACAAGACCCATTCTTAATCCTGGGCCACCCAGACATTCTCCGACCTACCTTACTGGATTGTCGTAAGAAGAACATGGGGAATGAGAAGAACTGCGTATGCAACCTTGAGCTGACTGGAGGAAAAATCATAGAAATACGTATTTTCCCCATGTATTACTAGAACTGGCTATTAGAGGGAGCCATAGAATATGCTATGAATTTTTGAGAAGAAAGAATATTTAGCATGGTCTCAGTCTCCCTCTAGTGGCCAGTTCTGGTGACTACATCTTGAAAATGTGTACAGTATTTCTAGTTTTTTTTTCTTTTAATTTTTTTTTTATATTTTCAGACCACGGAAAAGTGAAACTGCAGATGCAGATCCCACGGATATGGGGGTCCTACTGTAATGATAATAGAATTATTGAATTCTGCCTCTCTGCTGAAGACAAAGCTGAGTAGTGTCTGCTCAGTTACTTTGGCCCATCTATTTATTAATATCCTTAAACGGGCTAAAGATTAATTTTTAAAAAGGGACTTTTTCAGGAGTGGAGACAAGCCAGGGTCTTACAGGGTCCTTTAAGGATTCACAAGATTTGCCCGCCCTGAGCCCACGAGTGGACTGCAGTGCATAAGAGTCCACAGGAGATCAAACAAGCTAGCCTTCAAGGACGGGAGGTGGGTGTAGAGGAATACGCAGAGCGAGGCCGATGGCACAGGCCTGCTGGAAACGCCTTCGCGTGCCCTTCCAAAACCCAGGAGCGTTTGTTGTTTTGAATAGTGATGCCAAAATAGCAGGAACACACCCAGAAATTGGAAACAGTGGTGGCGACAGCAGGGGGTAGCTTCGCTGCTCTGTGAGAACTAAAGAAAATCCAGAATCGACTTGTAAGAAACCTCGTTTTGTTAGGAACCGTGGCAGTTCCCCAAGAACGTGGCAGCTTCGGAGTTCTCCAGAACGCTTTGTCAAAGCCAGGTGGCTTAAAAATAATAATAATAATTCAGTGGTCATGGGAGGAAGAAGCACAGAAGTTTGCAAAGGTGGCTAGAGGTTTTATGAAAGGGTCTGCAGTTAATCTCAGCACCAAGGTGGAAAATGGAAACTTAGGAGATTTTGCTACGATGCCCGAGGTTGGGCGATTCTGGCCGGCCATCTGATGGCCAGGCTGAGCTGGGCAGGCTGTTTGCACACTTGGCAAAGACCATTTTTCCTCCTGGGTTTTTTTTTCCTCCCCCTTCCTGCCCTTCTACCTTTTCTAAACCAAGCAAGGAGGCGTTCCAGTGTGTGCCTATATTGGTGGTGGTGGAAATCAGGGGGCGTCCACCTGGCCTCCATTCCAGCAGGAACAGGTTGTCCAAATGCGGGAGAACCACCATTTCCTGGCCAACAGTTGGCGCAGCCAGATTTCCTGAAGTCTCTGCATGTAAGCCAGCCCAGCAGCCATTCTTAAAAAAAAAGGTTTCTTCCTTTCCTTGCTTACAAGCTGCAGCGTGTAAGAAAAATGGTTCCTGCAGGGAGGGAAAAGAGATGAAACTGGCAAACGCCTCTTAGGGGTGTGCTGTAATTCCCTCTGAACCCAGGCGAGATGATGCATGCATTTGGACCCCTCTGCATCTGTGTCTAAATTGTTGCAGCGTTCAACAACTTGAGGATCTCTATTTCTGGATTTTTTTTTTAATTTAAAAATTGCATGTAAGGTTCTAGTCCTCACGGGTTTTAAGTCCGAAAGCGTGCGGGTTGTGTCTGTGGAAGGCAGGGTGAGGCTAGTGTTGGAGGGGGAGACAAAGGGCATCCCTCCATGTGCGGCCAAGGACTACAGTTCCCATCAGTGAGTGGTGAGAGATTATGGGAGGGGCAGTCCAGCAACATCTGGATGGCTGCAGGCCCCCCCCCCTCAAAGTCCTCTCACCTGATGTTTGTGGCATGAGCAGTCCTTGAAAGTAGCACTTTACAGGGAACATAACTGTTTGCAATCAGTTGTTTTTTTAAAAGCAATGAAATGGCTGTGAAGTTACATTTCTAAAGTAATGCACTAAGTAACCTTTTGTGGTTACCTTCAGAAGGTACTTTTAAAATATCTTTTAAGATTCTTTCCAAAGCTATGAACTAACAGGAACAAATATATTTTTAAAAAAATGATGAGGAAAGAGTGTGTCACGCCCAGAGGTTGGAACACTACTTTTATAAAAAGTTTCTAGACTCCGTGCGTGACACCGTCCTTCCCGAGGCTGCCTTCGAATGTCGTCTCCCCTTGGCCGGGGGCTCTGTTTTCTTTTTCTCTGAGAGTGTGTGTGTTTGTGTTCCTGGTTGGTAATCTCCTCGCCTGCTTGGAAGACGAGAACAGTGCCAAGGGCCTGGCGGCTCGAGGAGATGCTGCCCGTCTCTGCCTGGCACAGGAAGTCTCAGGCTCTGCCAGGGGCCAACCCCAAGGATTAAGGGGTGCCGGATGGGGTCTGGGGGGGGCTTGCTTGCTTGCATTCATGGGTTTGCTCCCTGCGTAAAAATCCCCAGAGAGATTTTTGTGCAGGAGAGGCTCCCTGGAGGCCCTTGGCGGGCCGGACTTTATTAAAAACAGAAGGCTTGACCTAGATGGTGCTTTGATGTTATCCAGCAGGGCTATGCTTGGGGAGGGGGCTGGGAGGCAGACGTGGCCCCCCAGGGATGTCCGTGTGGCCTTTTCTCACCGTGTCCTGTTCAGATTTCTCTTTTAATTTTTTAATTTTTTTGCTCTGAAGGGACACTGAGGTTGAGTGCCTTGGATATTTGTGAGTTTTGGTTTTACTACAATGCCCAGTATCCCCCTAGGTGGCATGGCCCCGTGCCCACTCTATTTCTGAGCCTCTTCTCCCTGCCCCCCCCCCTCCCAGAAGGGAAATGTTCCAGCCTCTGAGGTGAAATCTCCTTTTCTTCTTTCTTTCCTGCCACTTTCTTCATCCGATTGTAAGCTCCTTGGGGCAGGGATCTCTCTCTTTGTTTGTGTTCTTCCTTAAAGGGCTGTCTCGGCCAAGGGAGGCCCGGAAATGGGAAGCGGGTGCCACAGGCACTTTTTTCCTCCCTCTCCCTACGGGATAGCCAGCTGCGTCTTGGCATTCAAAACCGGAGTCGGCAACCGTGAGGCCAGCCCTGGTATGCGCTCTTTTCTTTCCCCGTCCCTTCCCACATGCTTGCAAAGAATTCTCCTCTTGTTTACACCCCCCTCCCGTTCGAAACCTTGCTTTCAGTGGGCTTTTGTGCAGCTTTTCTGGCCTGGGGTGGGGTGGGGTGGGCAGGCGGGGGGGGGGAGGGATCTCATGCGCTTGGCCGGCTCCTTGACGGTGTGCCAGGTTGTGGCGCTTCCTTGCCTTGCGTCCGGACAGGTTTGAGAAGGCCCTCTCGGGATGCTTCTGAAAACAGAGGAGGCCGTGTGCTACGTATTTCGTGTGTTTCGCGCCCCCCCCACCCCCCCAATGGACACCAGGAGGGCAGGCTCAGCGGCAGGCCGGCCCCTCCCTTCAAGCTCTGGCCCTGCTCCAGTTACAAAAAAGCCTCTTGTGCCAGCCCTTCCTGTCTTCTCCAAAGGGTGTGCGTGTGAACTTGTGGGTTCATGCACTGTTTTCAAATCCCAGAATGAAGCCGGATCCTTGTGGCTTCTGGGAACCCGACCGGGAGACTCGCTCTCTTCCCATAACAGGTTTCTGCTCATGTTCCGTGGCCGCCCTGGGTGCCTTGTGCGATCCGGGCTCCGCGGAGTAAAAAGAGGATGATTTCTCCATGTTTGGGTTCCTGAGCGGTGCCTTTTAAACTGAGAAATGGGACTGGACTGTCCTTCCAGAAGCGGCCCACTTGTGTCCCCTGTAAGGCGGGAAGGAGGCCGAGTCCCTCTGGCCTGGGAGGAAAACACCACCCCTCGCACCCCGTCAGACGGCCAGCCTGTGCGGGGCGGGCTCTGTTCCTGGTTAAGGGTGGGAGTTATACACAGCCGGGGCTAGTTCTGACCCCCCAAGCCCCCCCAGCGGGGTGGATGCTTGGCTCGCCCGAGGGTCCCGAGGTCCTTGAAAGAACAAAGTCTCTGGGCGACCTTGGCTAGCTGCGCGCTCTGCTGAGCCTGGCCTGCCTTGCAGGGCTGTCGTGGAGGAGGAGGAGGTGGGAAAGGGGAGGGAGGGCGGGCGGGCGTGCCAGGCGTGCCAAGGTCATCTCCTTTCGGAGGAGAGGCAACTAAGCAAACCTGTCCAGGGGACGTATGTATTCCTTGACAGGTGCGAGGAGTGGGATTCCGGCCAGAGGCGGCCGCGTGGCCTTCCCTTGGCTTCTCCCTGCCTTTCCTACTTAGTATTTCGTTTATTTAGCTCGTAAGCTTGTCTCCGGCCGGATTAGAGCTGGGCGGTCTCTTTATATCCAGATGTTTTCTAAGGGGCTTCCTCCTGCGCAGGGCCAGGTTCTGCTGCTCCCTAAGCCTCACCTGTGGCTTTAAGGGGCCGGATCCCTTCCTCTGGAGCAGCTGCGGCCGCTGAGGCCCTCGTCAGGCCCCTGCCTCGGCACAGGTGCAGCTCGTGCAGGAAGGAGGAGGTCCTGGGTTTGGGGTCCCAGAGCCAGCCAGCCAGCCAGCGGGAGAGCCCGTGACTTCTCCTCCTTCGCTGGGCTGGTGGAAAGGCCCACCTGTACAGGTGGGGTCCGTTTTTCTCTCCTGGAGACATTTCTGCCTTGGGCGGAGGCGTGCCCAGGTGTGCTTCCACGCACGGGTGTGAGGTTCGCTTTTGCCCGTGGCTGGTTCTGGCTCGGCTCAGCTCTGATTTCACGGTTGAGGTTCAGCCCCTTCCTGTGCTGGAGATTTATTTTTAAAAATGTTGTCTTCCGCTTGTTTGTTTTTCTGTGTCAAACAGTCTCAAGGTGGTTCTGCCCTTTATTAGCTTCTGTGCTTGTTTGTATTCTTCATTTTTAATAGCTTGGTGCTCTGTTTGGTTTGTGCTTTGAGCTCATGAAAGGGCTCATTTGTTTCCAAACTCGCCGGCTGGATATAAGCAAAGATGAAATCTGTTTTGTTAAGTAATGGACTGGTTTCTCCCTCCCTCCCTCTCTCTCTCTCTCTCTTTTTCTTTTCTTTTTCTCTCTCTCTGTTTTAACACTCCCCTAAAGGCTAAATCATTCTGGAGTACACCCACTGAAGAAATGGCATTTGTTAATTCTGCCGTTCGGCAGCATGTCTTTGTTTGCCGAATTCACATGATTTTAATGGTTGTGAGTCACTTTGGGTCCCCTATGGGGAGAAAGGAGGCCTATAAAATAAATAAAATCAAATAATATGATGTAAGTCCCATGGATTCAGTGGTTCTGTTTTTGACTGGAGGAACCGTTAGGCTGATGAGAGGAGAGGGCAGCAAGGGGTGAGTCCAGCAGGTTTTGCTAGACTACAAATCCCATGATCCCTCACCACGGGTGATGCTGGCTGGGGCTGAAGGTGGGTTTCAGTCTACAGAATCCATCCATCAAGAGGTCCGTGCTTGAACCTGGATGTGGGACCTTCTTCACACAAGCTGTCTGCCTCGGGTTCTTTTAAGGGGAAAGACAGGGTAAAAATGTTTTAAACAAACCAACCAACCAACCAACCAAGGGTGGGGTCTCTGGCAGCCCCTTCCCACTCTAGCTGCTGCCAATTCTGGTGTGTGTGTGTATCTCCCCTCCTAAGACTAACCAGACCTGACTTTCTTTCTAACTTCCAAAACGAGGCCAGATCAGGCGTGTTCCAGGGCCGTGGGAAGACCCAGCTCCCTGCCTGACTGCAGGTGGGCCCCGTTGGGTGCTGTTCCTTTGGCCAAGGGCTGACCCGCCTCTTTGGGGATGGGGGATCAGCCTCCTGGCGGGCCTGTTTGGGGAAGCACAGAAACCCCCAGAGGAGCAGAGCAAGGGGTGGCCGTCCTGGTGTGGCTCCTGCAATAACTTATGTTCTTTCTTCTCTGCACAGAAGACACAGCCTTTGCTTCTTTGAACCCTGAAGACGGGGTTTGCACGTGCGGAGCAGCGCCAGTCCGGCCGTTGGAGCAAATGCGCTGAAGGACAAGGAGGAGGAGGAGGAGGATCATGGCCTCAAAGGTAGGAGCCTGGTTTTGATTTCGTTTTCCTCCCCTCTCTTTCTCTTTCTCTCTCCCGTGTACACATAGACATGGGGCGAGGCAGGGAGGGACCACGTAATCCCCTCCTGAGGCTCTGCAGGGAGCTCAGTAGGTGCCAGGACGAGATTCCTACCTCTTGGTTGTTGCCCCCAAAAGTAGATTTTCCTCCTGCCTTAAGGTTGGTAGATCTGCTGTCGTTGTTCTGTGTGACCCCGTGAAGGAGGCCGTCTCCAACCGGTCCTCTCCTTCACGGCCCTGCTCCGGCACGCTTACGAAGGCTCCAGGTTTTAGAGCTGGGCTGGTCGTAGGAACAGGGTCGTGGAGGAAGGACAGTGGGAAGGAAAGGATGGACATTTCGCTATTCTGCTTTTCGGGCTGCCCTTTGTGAGTCTAATCCTGGGCGGGTGGGGGTGCTCCGGATTGACCCGGGGCCCGTTTTGGGCAGTTGCCGGAGCTCCTTGTGCCCAAAACCTTGATGGTTCTCCACCCTGGACCATTTCCTCTCATCAGGGCTCCAGAGCAGCCTCTGTGGTGGCTCACGATGTGATCGTTTGGGGCTTTAATGTTCCAGCTCGTCACACGCGGATGATGTTTAAGGGTTAACCGTTCGGGCTCTTAAAATGTTACCCTTCCTAATCTCACCGCCGTCACCAGCTAGAAAACATTTCTTGTCTTCAGTTTCCTTCTGCTCTTCAAAAAAGCTCTTTTAAAGGAAAAAGAGGCTAAGTTAGTTCTGGAACCATACATATTCACAAGGGTTAACTTTTCTCCTGCTGGTGTTTTTATATTATAAAGAGAGATTATCTTCCCCCATCGGATTTCTCTTTGGAGGTTTATAAATATTTCTGTTTTTTAGCATAAGTTGCAACTCCTTTGGTCTCCGATTTGATCAGAGGCTAGACATCTCATTCCCAAATTCTCGTAATGCATTAAACATTCACGGCCTTCGTTTAGTTCTGCTTTTTGCATCATCAAAACCTCTGCGTCCCCTTCCCCCTGTTCCTGGAAAATTCTCCTCTCTTCTTCTTTTTGATCATTGGCATTTTACTAATTTGTACGCTAACGGTGCCGCGAGCAGATTTTGATTCTACAAGGGGAAAGGGTGCTGCTCAGCAAGTACCCCAGGCTGACGGCTGGTGATGCAAAAGTGTGGCGGTTCACAAGAGGGGAGCCCGTGTGTGTGTGTGTTTGTGTGTAGATGAATTTTTAGGCTGGGAATTTCTCAGCCCGTGTGGGGCAAAATATCTCTAGGCGAGACGGACGGTTACTCCCGGGCGACAGCTGACCATCTCGTGTGTCCCAGAGAAGGGAACTCTTTAATAATCACCCGGCTGCCTAGATTCGCAGATGCGGCTGGAAATCTGAGCGGGTGCATGGTGAACTGCCCCCCTCCTGGAGTGGGATTCCCTGGGCTTGCTAAGTGGCAGATATCCCTGACCTGTGGCCATGGAGGGAGGGTTCCTTTTCCCCAGAGGGGCCGAGGTACGGCTCCGCTGTCTTCCCCTCTTCCTGGTGGATGAGACGGGCCGGCCTTGCGGGAACCGGGCTGCTGTGCTGGGTTTTCGTGGATTCCCCTTGGAGTGACCCGGAGGTTGGCAGGTGGTCCCTGTGCTTGGCTGCTTCTAGCTTGCATTCAGGAGCAGGAAAAACAACTCCCGCACTCGCTCGTTTGTTGAAGTGTTAAGGACGGACTCAAAGGGTGTGGAGGCTGGGCTTTGTTGCCCAGGTGGCTGAGGCCTGTGGAGTCTCTGAGAAGCTGGTTGGGGAACGGTGGCTGCCTGGCATTGGCACGGGGTGGGGTGTCACACTCTGGCTCCTGTTTTCCCTCTGCGTGCCAGGCAAAATCCACCATGCAGGGATGAAAATAAAGGGCATGAAATCATGGCCGGCTGCCTCTCTTGGCCTCACTGGCAGGCGGGTGGTCTGCAAGTGAAGCCCCGGCTGCCAACCCCCAAACGTTGAAGGCAGGACTACACCCCACACCCCCCCAAAACCTCCCCAGGCCACCTGTCTTGCTGGCTGAGGCGCCTTCCTGACCTCCCTGCTGTGCCAAACCTTCCCCGGCGGGGGGAAAGGATCTCGTTTCGGCCTCCTATCGGGTGAGCGATCCTCCTTGGCCTGTATTTAGCCATCTGGGAATCTTGGCCAGGAGTGGCTTTCCCGATCAGGTTTTGGGCCGTGGGCGATTTTTAAAACCCCAGCGGCCAAAGGTCAGGTTGTAACTCTTTGCCTCACGGGTGGGAGAAAGAGAGACAAAGAAGCAGGAAGGTCTCAGAAGGGTCCGAATGGACGGAGGAAGGGAGGGGGTCCCTTTGTGGGCTGTTGGGCTGCTCTGATGACACCCCTATAAACCCCCTAGGAGGGGCTGAAGAGTTGGGGGGCCCAAACACCCCTTAATGTGTCGTTGGGGGCCGGGGGAGATAACTCTGGAGGTTCCTAAGCACGGCTGGTTTTAACCTACTCTTTCTCCTACCGTTTCTGCCCTGGCAGGGATCAAACGCCTGGCCTGCCTTTGTGCCCTGTGAGCCCCCCCCCCCCCCCCGGCCGCTTTTCCTGGGCAGGGTGCCTCCAGAGGTGTGACTCGCCAGCCGGGGGGGGGGGGGCTCTTAGCTTCACCCACCTCTAGACGCTGGTCTTGGTTTGCAGGAGGTGATGGACACACCCCCCTCCTGTTTTTAAAGCCAGCCCAAGGGGGAGGGAATGACTTTCAGTCAAGGCTAGGCTGCTGTGGTGCTTCTAGACTGTCACTCCCATCATCCCCCACTTTTGGCCGGGCTGGCTGGGGCTTGTGGGGGGGGGGCGTAGTCCCTCAGCCCCCCCTGGACAGCTGCAAGCAGCCGACCCTCTGGCGGGCAGCGGCTGTTTGCCTCAGAGGCCACAAGAGGGCAGCAGAGGCCACACCAAAGGGGCTTCTTCTAGCAGGGGGAAAAGAAAGAGACGGGGATTCTAGAGGTGAATGCAAAGGGTTCACTCATCCCAAAAATGAAATAAACCCAGAGGAAGTGGCCAGGTCGTCTCGAATTGTCCTTTCAGGCTGTGTGGGGGAGTCGGGGGTGGGGGGGGGGAAGGAAGCCCCCGAAGCTTGGCCAAAGTCTTCTTGGCTAGAAACAGGCTTGGCTTCTCAGGGGAGCCAAGAGGGGCTCAAGCTTGCCTTCTCCGGCAGACAGAAAAGGCCGTTCCTGCAGCCTGTCCGTCCGTCCGTCCGTCTCGTCTCGGGTCTTCCTCTTTTCCCAGCATGACGGCCTTTTCCTGAGAGGATCTTCCTTTCTCCTGAGGGGCCCGAATCGGCCGCTCTCCAGCATCCCTGACCGAAGGTCGTTCAGCCTGTCTTGGAAAACGCCCCTTCCTCTTCCCTTTGAACGAACAGCTCTTGCTCGGAGGTCACGTTCCTTTCCCACTTTTGACGGGAATCTCTTATTTGGGTCGTCCCCCAGAGTCCATCTCGTCTTCCTTGTGGGCCTGGGGGGGCAGGCGGGCGGGGGGATGAAGAGCGATGGGGAGGAGGGTGTCTCACCACCTTCCTGCCGGGGTGGGTGTTACCTGTTCTTACCTCCGGCACAGAAAAGCACCCAAAAAAAGGTGAAAACGGATCCGGGCCCTCCGTTTCACTCCGTGTGCATCGAGGAGCCGGCGTAGACTTTGAGATGCTTAGAGGGGGTCTTTCTCTCGTCCTGTTGCTCTCGTTTGAGGCCCGTTTGGTGGGGGCGTTCCTTCTCCCCCCCCCCCCCCCCCGGCCTCGGTGGTTCTTTGCTCAGCCGGCCAAAGACTTTCTGTTCCGGCAGGCCTTCTCTAATTCAGGCTTCCCCGAGGAACGAGCTTTGCCTGGCCGTGTGCCGTACAGGCTTTATCGCAATTGTGCTTTCCAATTGCTTTTAAATTAAGCGTGCTTTTAAGTGATAATTTGTTTAACGGCGTGTTACCATTAGAGCCGCTTGCCTCCTTTCGTCGCTACCTGTTTTTCATCTCCTGGGGAGCTGCCTCACGTCCCTGTGCTGCAAGGAAGGCAGGAGACGATGCACCGAAGTTAATAAACGCCTTCTCTCTACTTCTCTGGACTAGAATAAAACCTCCAGGTTCCAGGGCAGTGTATCAGAGGACATTTTGATTTGGGGGGCAGCGTGTGGAAGTCATGCATTAGAAGTAATGTACAGTAGTTACCTGTGACTAGGTCTTTTGGGAGGTGTAATAGTTATGGATGAAAAGCAGTGCCATGCCCTGGAACTAAGTTCCTTTCCTGTTGTAGCGAGAGGTGTCGTCTAGCTACTCTCAGAACTTTTTTACGAGGCCTTTTTGAACGGTGTTTTGATGGGTTTTATTTTTCGGGTTTATGTTATCCTGCATGTTAAAAATAGCAACGGAAAGCAAAGGAGCAGCAGAGAAAGTAATTTAATGCGTTACTTCTGTGAGTAAAGACTCAGAGTGGGCTGCTTCTCATGCGCTGTCATCCAGTAACACAAATAAATAACTTTTTTTTAAGGCGTCTTCTTTCTCTAGCTCTGCGTTTTTGGACCTGACGCCTGTTTTGAGTTTTTTGTGTTGATGTTTTGTTTGCTCTGAGGCCGTTTATTGTGAAGGCCTGGGACGTTTTGCATGGTTGGGGGGGGGGGGCATTTTTTTGTGAATGGGGTGAGGTTGCAACCGGTCCCTCTCTTTGACCTTTGACCTGGGGAGCTCCAGGGGCTGTCCTTCTGTCTGTCCGCCCGTCCAGCAGGTTCTGTTCCTCCGGCCGGCCCCCTCCCCCAGGCATCCCCAGGCGGTTCTCCGACTGGCATGGCTCCTCTTGCTTCGGGATTTCCCCGAGGGAGGCGACTGGAACAACGTGCCAGGCTGGAAATGTGAGCAAACCAGTGGCATTCCTTTAGCCGGGTCGGGCGGTGCAGTCGGGGGTGGGGGTGGGGGGTGGGGGGGCCGGCGTTCAAGCCCTGTCACTTGAACCGGGCCTTTGCTGCAGAGAGGGGGGCTAAGCTCGGCTGCCAGGCAGAGATTCCTCTTAAGGTAAGCCCACCTCCCCAAAAGGGGTTGCTTCGGCCAGCCGGCCCCCCCCCTCCAAAAGGTCGTGGGTGCCTGTTGTGCTGCTGCTGCTGCTGCTGCTTCTCTCTGGGAGGAATGGGGGACTTCCGGGGGGGGGGGGGGGAAGGGGAAGGGAAGGGGGAGTGAGGAAGACTCTGGACCTCCGGGGAAGCTTTTGCAGAAGGCACGGGGTCTCCTTTCCAGGCCGACAACGTCCTCTGTGCAGGTGTTGGTGTCAGGGGGAAAGTGGGTGAAATCTCTCTCTCTCTCTCTCTCTCTCTTCCCCCCCCCCCCCCCCGTGTTCTCCTTGGCCAAAGGCTGGGGGTCTCCTGGGAGGGAGGGAGCGAAGGGCGTGAGGCTGAACAGGCTGCGGAAAGAGGTTCCTTCCTCCTTGGCTTCCCCAAGACCTGAGGTGGAGCAAAATCACCAAGGGGGAGAGTCTCTGAGCCACGTGCTGAGTGCTTGCTTCTGTCTACAGGCCCTTTTGCTCAGAGTTAGCCGTGTTTTCTGCATTGACATCCAGACACACACACACACACACACACACACACACACACACACACACACACACACACACACACACACACACACACACACACACACACACACACACACACACACACACACACACACACACACACACACACACACACACACCCCCTCCCTCTCTGCAACCAGCTCTCCTTGCTGGCCTGTGTGTCTTCATCTCAGGGGTGTGACGTTTGCAGGTGGGTGGGGAGCCGACTCCTGAGTCAACAGCCCCGTCACGGTTTGGCCACCGTTTGCAAATATTTGCCTGCCCGAGGGCTCCCCCACCACAGCCTTGGACCCCTTGCGGGCGGTGGTGATATGCCGCCCCGCTTAATTTGTAACCGGCTCCTACTGGGCAAAGATGGCTCCATGGATAATTAACCACGGGGGTCGTCAAAAAGGAAGATCCAACCCAGGGTGGGGGGGGGGGGAGGACATAACAGTCCAGCCTTGGCGTTTGGAAAGGACAGAAACCAACAGCATCTCTCGATGTTTGGAAGAGCGAAATTCCTAGTTTAGGAGGAAAGAGAGAGAGAGAGAGAGAGTCGCTGAGCCAAGCCAAGCCAAGCCGGAGGAAGAAAGAAAGAAAGGGATCCACCACCGCCGGCCGGCGTCCTCCTCCTCCTCGGAGGTCCAGCCGAAGTCACAGAATCGGTCCCCCTTTCTCTCTCTCTCCTGCCCTTCCTCTGAGGGGCTCAGGCCATGTTAGAGAGGGCTGTGGCCCCCGTCCTCCCCCCCATAAGGTACGCTGAAGCTCAGCAGGGGCCGCTGGCCAGAGTCCTCCAGAGATCTCCCCGTGTCTGAACCACAATTCGAACTCGGGACTTAGAGGGCCGGTGTCCTCACTCAACCATGATATCCAGTCCATAAGGAACGATAGGCACTAGCTTGGGACCCCTTCCGTCTCAGCAACCAGTGCTGCTGGGACCATGATTTGAGCATGAGGAGCCCCTGTGAGGACTCAAAAGCTGGCACTTGTTTTTGAGTGAATAACAAGAAAGGCATCACCCGGGCTTGTTTTTCCGCCCAGGTGGCTTTTTCTCTTTGTCCTTCAGTTGGAGGTGCTTGTGGAGGGCGGGGCCTTCATGCCCCCCCCCCCCCCGGGGTCAGATCGACTGTCCATGCTCCCCCAAGTCCCAGCTTGGACCCCCCTCCCTCCCTGCCTGCCTCCCTCCCTGTTCTCTGCTGAGGCAGGAAGAAGAGAGGTAGGGTCAGGGTGCAACAGGGCCAGTATTTTTACGTACCCTTGGCATGCCTTTGGCCCGGCCCCCATGGCTGGAAGGCGCCCCCCCCCCCCGGTCCCCACGCTCTCCCACCTGGAACCCGCTCTGCCAGGGGGAGGAGGCGCGCGCTGAGCAGCCAGGTTGCCTCTGGAAGGTGGCAGGAGGCTGGCCCCGGCCTATGCATTTCGGGTTATTATTTATTACATTTTAATCCCACTTTTCAATTCCTCGTTAATCCTCTCTAGGCAGTTTAATTAAAGCCCAGAGGAAGTGCCAGCGCAGCCACAGAGTCTTGGAAAACAAATAAAAGGGGAAATGACTTGAACCAATCAACCCTAAAACCACGTCTAATCTCCGAAGGAAGTCAAGAGCCGGTGTCAAAGGGACGGCCACGTTTGCAGCCATGCCGTGGTCTGTGGACTCCAGAAGTGGCAGGAGGGCCAGCAAAGACCCCCCACCCACCTCGAGCCTCAGGCAGGAGAGGGACCCTATCCTGGGGGAAAAGGCCTCTCTTTCAAATCTGGCGCTTCTCAAACTAGAGGGCTAGCCCCCCCCCCCCCCCGGCAGAGGGTCTGCACAGTACAGTGGGCCCCGGCGGCCCTCTGGGTGACTGGGGACTACAGACCCCCTCAGTCCCAGCCCCGCCCGCCCAGCTGCTGGCGGGTGATGGGGTTTGTAGTCTGAAACATCTGGAGAGCCGGCTCTTGACTTCTGAATCTTTTTCCTCTCCCCCACCCCTGCCACCTGCAATCTCCAGGTTTGTGTGTCCGGAGGTGTGACTCTGGTGTGTGCGTGCGTGTGTGAGAGAGGGAGAGAGCGAGCGCAGATGGTGTGGTTTTTTTAAGTGGGCTAATAAAGGTATCACCAGCTGGGCTGCAAAGGGGCTGCTGTGGTTGTGGTGGTTGTTTGCATAAGGCCTTCACCAGCTTGTTTTTTCAGGCAGGTTTTGCCAAACGTTTTATAAACGGAGATCCGCCGCCGGCCTCTGTCAGGGACCAAGCAAGGAAAGAGAAGAAAAGGGAGCCCTTCGGGTGGGTGGCTGTGGCTGTGGCTCGGCCGAGAAGCCCCTTCTTTGCGTGGAAGAGCGAGCGGCCCCCTTCAGTCCCAGAGAGGGCGGTGAAAGGACAGGCAGGCCTGGCTCTAAATCCAGCAGAAGGCTGCGTTTCCTGATTCGAATTCTGTGCCGAGGAAAGCGAGTGAGTCTGTGACCCAGACGGGTTTTATTCCAGTGGTGCCCACTGGGGAGGGGAACGGACAGCCCAGTCTCTCACCGGGACCAGCATTTTCCAGGACCTTCTCTGGCTCCTGAGATCTCAGCCAGCCCTGGTGGCCTGTGCCTCAGGTCATAGGGACTAGGAACTTAAGTCCCTTTTCTGGAAACCAGAGGGCTGAGGTCCAAGGGCAGCCCCCCTTTTCCAGGCACTTTCCTGCTTCCCCGCCCCACCCACATGTATTGTGCAGAGGTTAGCTTGTAGGGGACAGCAGTGTGTGTGTGTGTGTGTGGGGTCCTCAGAGCCTTTGCTGTGGCTCACCGTCACCTTCATGTGTGCATGTGTTCTAGTTCACACACACACACACACCATGCCGCACTGTTTCTTCAAGTGCTTCTAATCCAGAGGCTTCCCATGAGGCTGGTTAAAGCGTTTCTTCCCCAGCCCGGCTCTTAAAGCTCTCTCTCTCTCTGTCTGTCTGCTCCTCTAATCTTCCTGTTTTGTCGGTTCCTTTTCCCCCGCTGAGCCTCCGTCTTCCCGGCAGCAACAGCCGAGGCGGAGGCCCCTCTTATCTGCCCAGGCGATGGAAACCGAGAGGCACTAGAAACCACACGCCACCCTCGTCCCTCCACGATGCAACCGAGCGTCTTTGCAAAATTGCAGGCTCGGATTTAGAGGAAGTGGCGCTCGCTCGGGGAGGTTTCCTGGACCGGGGAGGATCCATAACCCCCTGAAAGAAAATCGCTCCAAGGCGCCAAGATTAAACCCGGGGCAATTGATTACTTCTCGTTGATTAAACTTCCCCTTTTCCCTCTGCCTCTGAATGAGCTGATAGGGATGGGGGAAAAAGAGGGTCTGCTGAGAAGTTAAAGGCATAACATTTGAAACAAGCCCCTTTAAGTAGGTTTTGGCTCTTGCCAAAGGCCAGAGAAGGTGAGCAAAGGGTAGTGTTCGAAACTGGTCATGGGGGGGGGGGGGTGTTGCACACCCACCCCTCCCTGGCTTTTTTGGAAAAAAAACAGCAAACAAAATTTTGTTCAGAAAGTCCCCCTGTGGCTGGCTATTTTGGCATGTCTTGAGCCCTGGTCCCCAGGAATTTTACCACCAATTTTCTTAGTTTTAAAAATATCTTTGTGTGTTTGGCCACCAGAGGGTGCACGGAGATGCCTTCTGTTTTTAAAAAAACACAAAACCAAACATTTCTTAAACCATTTTTCAATTAACCAAACCCCCCCCCCCCCCCTTTTGTGGCAGGATATAGCCACTGCATTTGGAAGGAAACAAATATTTAGAAATCAACTGTGCAAATTCATTTCTTGAGTCATGCCTCTTTAACCCCCTACCCTGGGAAACCTGAAAAATGGCTTTGAACCCTGCCAGGGGCGCTACATGTTAGAAATAAATAAAACAAGTGTGTGTACCTGCATGTTTGTGTATACAGATGGATAGAATAAATTTTTTTAAACAGAAGTAAAACTGCTCTTTGAAAATAAATAAATAAATCTACTCATATCCCTTGGAGGTGATTCCCAAGGCCCAGCTTCAAACTAATTAGCCTTCATGAATTTCTGTATGAAGGCCTGGGGGAGAGAAAAAAACCCCTATAAAGCCAGGACCACCCCAGCCGCATCGCTCCAAAATGGATTTATTTCCTTTCCTGCCGTTGTTGTTACTGCCTCCAGCCTGAGGACCGGGAGGGCAGGGTGCCGATCTGTGTGCACTTCTTGGTGAGGAGTTCCATTCATTCATCAGGACTTCTGAGTAAACCTCTGTGGGTTTGCACGGAGTTTTCCTGGGAAGCTGGAAATTAATGTTCCGTGAACTGGAGCAGATCCTGGAAAGGGAGTTTTATTGGCCACCACTGTAGTATTTTTTTCCCCTCTATGAGTTTAGAGCAAATCCCCTATGGTCAGGTTTTTCTAGGGATATTTGCATGGGTATTTATTGTTTATTAGCTGTGTTTATATGGCTCACTTTCCCCCTATCTCTGCGGCTCTGCTTCCCCTCCCGGTTATTCTCACCGCAACAGCAACCCTGCAGGGTCGTTTCAGGAACAGACCGAGGCAGAAAAAAGAGCAAGCCTCCAGGTTTCCTGACTCTGTGGGGTGTCTTGAACCCACAGCTCCTATGTCTCAGCCCCTCGGTTTCTAGCCACTGTACACTCACCCCATGACAAAGGTCTCTTCCATAGCCGGCAAGAGGAAGACTTTAAAACTGGGCTTTAAAAAAAATGTTCTTTGTCTGTTTCATTGGGGTTCGGCCGGAGTCAATAAAAATATACCCAGTCTGTGAAGCTAACCAGTTAATCCATGACAGGGTTGTGGGGTGGCTGGCAGTGGCTCCCCGGTCTTTTTTCAAGAATGCATAGGCTCCACCCACCTCTTTGCTGCTGGAACACCAGCAGCCTCTGGTTCCCTAGCTCTGGTGGGATCGCCCGTGGCGACTACCCTTCTCCAGCAACCCAGGTGACCCCTTTCCCCCGACCTGCTGACCCTCGGCTGCTCCCCGAGGTCCACCGGGTTCTGCTGCCCATCTTGGGTTCCTTGGTTCAAGAGAATCTGGGCCGCCGTGGGCAGAGCTGGGCAGGGCTTGGGCAACCAGGCTGCAAAGGCTTTGGGTTTAAGAGTCCGACTTCCAGGGTTCAGAAAAGGCACAGGGGGTGGAATTTGTGTCCAGCAAGACACAGGAGTGTGTGTGTGAGCTCAATACCCCGTGGCCAAGGGGCGGCTGTTTTCTCTGCCAGGGCACCCCCTGAGGAGTCTGGGGGCCCACCCGGCTAGACGGGTGATGGCTGGCCTGAGCACCTCATGGTTTTTGGGCCACGAGGCACATGGGCTTTGGAAGCCGCCCGGAGACTCTTGCAGAGTGCGGGCGACATACAAGTCGAATAAATAAATCAATATATAAATAAGCCATTTGGGGAAGCAGAGCGCTGGCAGTTCATTCCTCCGCTAGGAAAACAGTGAGGAGGCTGGAAAACAATGGTCACACCTCAGGAAAAAGCACTCCAGCGCTAGACTGGAGTGAAAACTGACTTTCTCCCCTTGTGTTTTTTTAATTTGACGCCCGTTTAATTCCTTTTAAAAATATTGCAACTATTCTTTCTGTCTTCCAGCTTTTAATATGGTTTTTGTTTTTAATATGGAAAGCTCCCTTGGGCCCGCTGGAGGAGAAAAGGCAGGGCATAAATATTTGAAATAAATAAGGAGTGAACGATCAAGGGCTCTCCTGTGTTGAAGGTTTTTAAGCGGAGTTGGTGTGTGGCCACAATTCAGAGATGTGTCGGCTGTGGTTTTCCTGCACGGTGGTGGGAGGCTGGACTAGATGACCCTTCTTCCCTCCCTCCCGCCCCCCCCCCCCCCCGGTTGTCTCCTGGGGAGTCCCTCCAGTCCTGGGGTTCTGTGATCTTACGGGCACATCGAGGAAGGAGGCGCCTGGGCTCTGCTTGGCTGTCCTTTAATCCATGGCAGGCCTCAATGCCGGGTCTTTCCTTTGCCAGGTCCCCGAGGGGGGCGGGGGCGGGTGGGCGGGCATCTCTTTCCTCCCCCCAGCAAGGGATAAAACTCCCTCTCCCACCCCCTCAATTTTTTGCTGGCAATTTCAAACAAACAGAGGCCGTGCACGAGCCAAGCCGTGTGACCGGCTGAGTGTGTGGTTTTTATGTTTTTTTATATATTTTTTTTCTGGTGCCGTTATTGGGAGAGATAAAGAGGCTGTGATTATAATAATTGCAGGGAAGCATTTTGTAAAACTACTGCCGCAAACCGAAGCTTGTTAAAGATCCATTTGCCTGGTCGCCTGGGGCGAGCGGAGAATTGCAGGGAAGGGGCGGCGAGCCCGTGTTGTGCCACGGAAGCTATGTGCGCGCAAAGAGGCCTGACCTTTTCCTTTCAGGCTGGGGGACACGATCCGGCCAATGGCCGGCTCTTCCTTTGAGGCTGGACCCCCCCTCCCTTGGCCCACTGGAGTAACGAGAGAAAGCCAGATCTTCCTGGATGGAGACGCAGTTGGGGGGGGGGGCGTATGTGGCCCCAAGGCCATGTTTGGGGCCCACAGACCTCCCCAGTGGCCCAGTGCTTCTCTCCCCCCCCCCCCAATTTGGGAAGGGGAATGTTTTCTTTTTTCTGCTTGCCCCCGCATGAGTGGCAGTTTGTACATAACATGCACGTTTCGGGGACTGCGAGACCCTCCAAAAAAGCAAAGTCCAAAAGTCAACACTCGAAGCGTTGCCCGTTTTAATTTTAATTTTTATTATTATGCGCCTTTTCTGACATTCCTGGGCCTGGTGCGGACATCCACACGCACCAGTGTTGAACATTCGTGCATCGCCCTGCCCAGCTAAAGGTACCTGCCTCTGCTCTGACGCCCCCCCAGGAAACGGAAGGGGCCTTGCCCTGTGGGGACCCGCAGGGGACGATGGAGGGGGGGGTGCCCTGGCTGCAGAGCCCTCCCCCCCCCGAGAGGCTTGCTCCATCACATGGAAGATCGGCGGTTGAAATCTCGGTTTTGCTGCCCGGGCGATGTTTTACTGAAACTCCCATTTTATTCATTCCGACCCGTGCGCTGGCGGTGGCTTTTATTCTGTCTGGTTTTTACGGCCGCTGTCAATCTCCCTGTATGCCTTTATTTATTTATATTTATTTGTAACCACCCAGGGGACCTTGTTAATTGGACAGCATGCAAATCATGGGAGCAAAATGAAGAAATTTCTTTCTCGGTAACAAAATCTGCCATCTCTTTCCGACGCACCCTGATGTTCTTGCAGGGATTCTAGGTGGCGGTGTGGGTGTATGTGTGTTTGTCTATCTGTGTGTACGTGTGCGCGCCCTACGTCTTGGTAAGAGAGGGAGAGAGCAGGCAGGCAGATGTCTTGTGCAACCCCGGCCTTTCTCTGTGAAGGAAGGAGGGGGCTTCTGCTGGGATGAAACCGGACAGAGCTTCTTCCTCCTTCCTCTTCCTCAGCATCCTCTGGATGCTCTCCTCTCCGGCTGCCCAGGAAGAGCGGCTTCTCCTGTTCGGCGGCCGGTTGCGCGGCTCGCCTCCAGACCGACCGAGCGGGTTCCTTCCCTCTCCCACCTTCTCCTTTGGAGGGCTGCCCTGTTCTTCTGGTCTGCCACCGACGTGGCCTTCTCACGGCAGGAGCCGCTGGGACGGTGCGAGATAAATTCCAGTTTCCCTCGTGGGAGTGAGAGCTTTGTTAAGCACCAGCCCAAAAAGCACCCCCCCCCCACACACACACACTTTAAAAAGCCTGTGAGCTTTGAAAGGCCACAGAGATCTTCAGCAGGCAAGGTGGTAGAAATGAGGAAGCAGAAGATGGGAGTGTGGGGGGGGGGGGAGAGAGAGATTTCTTCCTAGGGCGTTTGCACCTGGCGGGGACCCTCCCCTTCTCAGAAATCAGGCCACGTGACCTCCAAGGATTTAATAGGTGTGTGGTCTTAAACACACACACAGAGAGAGAGATAGATAAAGAGATCTCCTGCTCCACGGTGCGGGGGGGGGGGCAGTGCTGACATTTCCTCGGCACAGCCAGCGTGTCGTCTGATCATGTGGTTCTCTGGGACCTGATCCATAATTCACTCATTAGCACGCGCCCTGCCATGGCTGGCTGTCGGAACAGCACCTCTTAGCACTGAAAGTCGTTTTTCCAGGTTGGCAGCTTTAATAAATTGCTTGTCGGGCAGATTTGAATATTTCTCCTGGTTCCCTCCCTCCCACCGCCTCCCGCCTCGTCCGCCAGGCTCAGCGACAGCCACTTTGTTATTCTGCCTGGCTCCCACATCGCACTGTTTAATTTCGCAAACGGAGAAAAGGAAAAGGAGGAAAGGGGGGAGGGAAACGGGAATGGGTTTTCTGTTTATTTTAATTCTCTCCGATGCTGACAGCTGTGCCGGCTCTTTGGGACATGGAGGGGAGCCAGCGGGGTTGTTGTTTTTTTTTTGCAGCGATTAGAGCGATTGATCTGAATGTGACACCCGGCAGGACATCAGGGCTCTCCGGGCTCTCCTCAGAGGTGCCCGGGGGTGGTTGGGGTGTGTGTGCCTACGCGTCGCCTTGGGGCCCCCACGTCCCGCTCTGGAGGGGTGCCGACAGAGACCGTTTCCACCCAGAGGTTGCTGGAGAACCAGGGAGACTCCCTGGCCTCTTCTGACCGTAAAAAGCCTTGGAGAAGTTCGGGTCTGGGTTGTGGGTTCCTTCCTGGGCCATGGCCAGGAGACAAGCATTTGGCGGCACTCCCCGGGGGGAGAAACCTGTGGAATCAACCGCAGGCTCCCTCTCGACCAGGCACTCCTTTCCCCCTTGAAGGCCTAAAGCGAGCTGAGGAGGGTTTCTGGTCTCCTCCTGGTCCTTGTCGCTTCTCCGGACTTGGCTGTGTTTTAACCATAGAATAATGGAGGTGGAAGGGGCCGTCTCTGGGCTGATGGAGGACAGATGCTGCCCCTCCTGTGTAGGACTCCCTTTCAAGTCTTTGAAATGTGCCGTCCGATCTCCCCTCTTGGTCTTCTCTCTAGGCGAAGCCTGGCCAGTTCGTTCTGTCTTTCCTCCTAGGGCTTGGTTTGCAGCCCCCCCCCCCCCCCCCCGATCATGCCCTGGTTGAGCAGGGTGTCCTGCCCGTTTAATTCAGTTTTGCCAAAGTCGAGGCCTGGTCCACCTCTCTTGCATGGCATAAACCTTTGCAACTGTAAAAGGTGAGGACATTAGGCTGCTCAAGACCTGCTAAAAGCTTGTCTACACCTGTGGTGCAGAGTAAAAAGAGGCCTGGTCTGCAACAGCTGCCACTCATCTGGTTCCAGGTCTTGTGGAGGCTCGGTCTACTTGATGACACAGACGAAGGAGCCTGTCTCTTCAGAAGCAGGGCTCGCTTGGTGGGGGATCCGTAGGGGTGGGCTACCCACTGGCAGAACAAAGGCCGCCCTTGAGTATTTCAGGACCCCCTGAAGGCCGGTCAACTGCTGACACCTAACAAGCAGAGGCCCGAACAATTGCAAAAGAGAGGTCGCCAGGCCCGTTACGTCGAGAAGCCCAGTCTATCTCTGGTATGCAGCAAAAGGATCCGGGTGGCCCAGAGGCCAGGTCTGCCCGTGGAACATCTGTTGGGTAGGACGCCCTCTTTTCCAGGAGCTTAGCCTCCTTGTATGGGGGTCTCCCAGGGCATGTTTGGCCTTAGTAGGGAACCCAGAGGCCAATGGAATGGGTCGGTAGAATGGGTAGACCGACCCTCTCTTCTAGGAGGACCATTAGGGTTATATAATCTGCTGTCTTGTATCCCAACCCCCTTTTAATATAAATTGGCTTAAGTGGGCCAGCAAGATCTCCCGAGGACTGGTCTACCTCTGGCACGTTGGCCAGCTCTGGATTCCCTAGAACAGGGGTCAGGGAACTTTTTTACCTTTTATCCCCCCAAAATTTTATGTACGCCGACATTACTCCCTTAATTTGAAAGGAAGGAAATGATACATTATTTGAATTCAAAATCTTATTAAATCTACACACGCTGTGTACCGAACTAGCAGGATGCACCAAATTTAATAAAGATGTGCACTATTTTTGCTGGAACACATTGCACACCAGCCATGGGGTGGTATAGGGAGTAGTAAGGTGTCCAACGTGCCTAGCAAGTTGCATTAAATTTTTGCTAGCTCGCAGAGGATTTAATCATCATCAATGGCTGCCAGAGTGGTGCTAGCAATGACGTGTTTGCTAGAGACAGCCGAGTTTGGGGGGGGGGGGGCTTTTCCTACCACTTTCATCATTCTGTGTGTGGTGTGCAAAAAGGAACAAACCAGGCTAAAGGTCATGTCACCCACCCTGGTGCCACAGCCCAACATCAAAGGACCAGTGCGCTTTTTTTTTTATCATCATCAATAGAAAACTCAGCAGTGGCCAGATGATTGGAAAAGATCAGTCTACATCCCAATCCCAAAGAAGGGCAGTGCCACAGAATGCTCCAACTACCGTACAATTGCACTCATTTCACACGCTAGCAAGGTTATGCTCAAAATCCTACAAGGCAGGCTTCAGCAGTATGTGGACCGAGAACTCCCAGAAGCACAAGCTGGATTTCGAAGGGGCAGAGGAACTAGAGACCAAATTGCTAACATGCGCTGGATTATGGAGAAAGCCCGAGTGTTCCAGAAAAACATCTACTTCTGCTTCATTGACTACGCAAAAGCCTTTGACTGTGTGGACCACAGCAAACTATGGCAAGTTCTTAAAGAAATGGGAGTGCCTGACCACCTTATCCATCTCCTGAGAAATCTATATGTGGGACAGGAAGCAACAGTTAGAACTGGATATGGAACAACTGATTAGTTCAAAATTGGGAAAGGAGTACGACAAGGCTGTATATTGTCCCCCTGCTTATTTAACTTATATGCAGAATACATCATGCGAAAGGCTGGACTGGATGAATCCCAAGCTGGAATTAAGATTCCGGAAGAAATATCAACAACCTCCGATATGCAGATGATACCACTCTGATGGCAGAAAATGAGGAGGAATTAAAGAACCTCTTAATGAGGGTGAAAGAGGAGAGCGCCAAAAATGGTCTGAAGCTCAACATCAAAAAAACCAAGATCATGGCCACTGGTCCCATCACCTCCTGGCAAATAGAAGAGGAAGATATGGAGGCAGTGACAGATTTTACCTTCTTGGGCTCCATGATAATTGCAGATGGTGACAGCAGCCACGAAATTAAAAGACGCCTGCTTCTTGGGAGGAAAGCGATGAGAAACCTAGACAGCATCTTAAAAAGCAGAGACATCACCTTGCCGACAAAGGTCCGCATAGTCAAAGCTGTGGTTTTTCCTGTAGCAATGTATGGAAGTGAGACCTGCCCATAAAGAAGGCTGACCGCCGAAGAATTGATGCTTTTGAATTGTGGTGCTGAAGGAGACTCTTGAGAGTCCCCTGGACTGCAAGGAGATCAAACCTATCCGTTCTGAAGGAAATCAACCCTGAGTGCTCACTGGAAGGACAGATAGTAAAGCTGAGGCTCCAATACTTTGGCCATCTCATGAGAAGAGAAGACTCCCTGGAAATGACCCTGATGTTGGGAAAGAGTGAGGGCAAGAGGAGAAGGGGATGACAGAGGACGAGATGGTTGGACAGTGTCACTGAAGCTACCAACATGAATTTGACCCAACTCCGGGTGGCAGTGGAAGACAGGAGGGCCTGGCGTGCTCTGGTCCATGGGGTCACGGAGAGTAGGACATGACTTAACAACTAAACAACAACAACATTTATAAAGCTTATTAAGTACATTGAAATCCTGGACTTGTTTCCTCCAAAGTAAACCACCCTCAGAAAAGCAGCTATATATAGGAGTGCAGACTTTTAATACACATTTTATACACATTTTATACACTACATAAAGTGTATACACACATTTCACTTATTTGAAATGTAGTGTTGGAAAAGAGTTTTACAGATAGCATGACTTTTCAGAGAGATAAGTAAAGCAAATTAAGTGTGGACTCTCACTAGAAGCTAAAATAACCAAACAAAGGGTATTGTACTAGAGTGGCATGAGAAGACAAGCTCACTGGAAAAGGCAGCAATGCAGGAAAAAGTGCAATACAGTAGGAAAAGAGGAAGAATGCACATGAGATGGATTGACTCGATAAAGAAAGCCACAGTCTTTGTTTGTAAGACCTTTTGTTTGGTGTTGCAGTCAAAACAGGACCAGGAGCAGAGAGACAGGGATTCAGATTTGGGGAATAAACTATGATACAATGGACCCTCTACTTACGGAATTAATCCATATTGGAACGGTGGCTGCAGGTCGAAAAGTCTGTAAGTCGAGGCTCCATTGACCTACAATGCATTGAAAACCGATTAATCCGTAACCGACCGTTTTTGGTCCATTTTGTTTGATTTTCCGGTCTGTAGGTCGATTCTCCGGCCGCAAGTCGAACCTACATTTTGCGGCCAGAGAAGTCTGTAACTCAAAAAGTCTGCAGGTCGAGCCGTCTGTAAGTCGAGGGTCCACTGTACTCTTGCCTGCTTTGGGGATGAGAAATAGAGAAACGCAATTGCTACACACTTCAGACATCTAGTCCCAGGTGTGTTGGTTGTCTTTTACTAGGTGTTTGCTGTTAGCAAGACTCTTCTAAATACAGTGGTGCCTCGCTAGACGATTGCCTCGCAGGACAAGGAAATCGCTAGACAATGCCTTTTTGCGATCGCTACTGCGCTTCGCAAAACGATGTCTCCTATGGGGAATTTTCGCTAGACGATGAGGTTTCCCCATAGGAATGCGCCGACTAGTGGTGAAAAGCTGTCAGTGCAGCTGTCAGTGCATTCCGACGGGGACCCGCATTCGCTAGACGAGGTTTCCCTATGGGAGATTTTCGCTAGACGACTGCATTTTCCCTTGGAACGCATTGAAGAGATTTCAGTGCATTCCAATGGGAAAACGTGCTTCGCTAGACGATGTTTTCACTAGACAGCGATCTTCGCGGAACGGATTAACATCGTCTAGCGAGGCACCACTGTATTCCGGTTCTGCCCAGTACAAATTCAGCGTCTAAACAGAATCTTGAAGTACTTGCTGTTCTCAGCAGAAACTGCAGAGCTAAATGCAGTGGAGATTAAATTTTGAAGGTTGCTTTTTTCATGGTTTTATGAAAGAGTCAAGTCTCTCTCTCCCTCTCTCTCTCCCTCTCTCTCTCCCTCTCCCTCTCTCTCTCTCTCTCTCTCTCTCACACACACACACACACACACACCCCGTAAATTTTCAATAATCAGTTGCTTCAGTTCAGTATGTCCGTTTCCTCTCATTACATTTAAACAAGCTTGATGAAACCACCTTCCTGCCTTAATTGGAGCCTTCTCTCCTTGCAGTCACCTCCTTTTTTCATGGCTTTATGAAAGTCAGTCTCTCTCTCACATGCACCCACCCTCCCTTCCTAAATTTTCTACAGTCTTACCTTTAAACAAGCTTGATGAATCCACCCTTCCCTCTCTCGCACCTTCCTTCCCGCCTTATTGAGCTCCGGCGGAAGTAGTCATTCACAAGCTGGCTTGAGTGCCCCGGGCTGTTCTACAGCCCTAAACAATCAAGCCGGCTTATCTCCGTTCTCTAAAAGAACTGATCTACAACTGCCGGAACCAAGGAAGGTAGCAGGGAGAGGTGGCTTACAGTTTGAGGCTCAGCTGCAGGGGTAGGGGTGGGGGTGGGGGGGGGGGTAGCGCTCTGCTCATTACCCCCAGGATTTTCATTTTTATCCCATTTGGGGTAATTTATCCCTGTTTCCCGACCTCTGCCCTAGAACCTCGGTCTACCCTTGTAACCTAAGTTGGCCCTCTTCTCCAAGAGAACCACACAAAACACCACACAAAATAGGAACACCGGCCCTCATGTGTCCTGAAGGCTTGGTCTACCACTTGGGACTTGCGCACTACTGCTTGCCTGGGTCCTATAACGGGCAGACCGGCCCTCTTTTCCAGGAGGCCTGGCTGATGTAATTGAGGGACTCTCAGGGTTTCTTTAACACACCATCAGCACTCTAATCACTGAGTTCTGGGCTGTCCGGAGGCCCGGTCTACCATTGTAATGCTGCCGGCTAGGCCCGGTCTTGCCTGAAGCCGTCTGGGGCTCTAGCATGCTAACATTCCATAGTTTACCTCTATCTTGTGTGCCCATTGGGGGGCGGTTTGGAGACTCAAGAATACCGGATTCCAGGACACACCGACTTTCGTGACCTCCGGAGGGTAGGTTTACCCGGGATGTATATATTGTAATCGAAGGGCTGGCCTCCTGATGCCTCTCTGGCGCTCGTGTCCATCTGCGGTGCAAGTGTCCCGGGTGTAGTCATTCTAGAGGGGCTGTGTACCGCTGTAGCATTTGGGTGAGCTGATCCTGGTTCGTATGTGAGCTGGGGATCCAGGGAGTCGGACGCTCCTCACACAGGAGAGGAGAGCAGACCTCAATTTCCCCACGGCCGCTTCTGTTGCTTGTGCCAAGACGGGCCGTACCATGTTGAAACAAGAAGCAGCCAAAGCAGTACCGCGGAGGTCTTCTGTCCTGAGGGTCGGTCTACCTCTGTCGCATGGGGGGCCTGATTTTGGTTGGTGTCAGCTGGCGGTCCAGGGAATTGGACGAGTCTCACAAAGGAGACCAGACCTCAGTCCCCTTCTCCCGCCTCTGTGAGAAGATTGTGTGAGCTGAGGATCCATGGACTTCGACTATCCTCAGACGGGATAAGACTTCAGTTTCCCCGAGGCCCATTCTCCGGCTTGTGCCGTGTGAGGGCTATTTGCTCTGGGTTGCACAGGCCACCCCTTGGGGGAGACCGGGGGGGGGGCCCTGTCTCCCCCTGCCAGGCCGGGGGTAGCCTGGTCCTCCTGAGCCCCCTGGAGAAGGCACTGCATTTGATCACTTGATGGACAATGAAGAGCCCATGTTCTTGGGATGCATCCAGAGCGCTCAGCAGGGTTTTACTGCACCTCAGGCACCACTCAGGGCTCGGTTTCCACACGCCCTTTGTCCGTCTTGGTCTCCCACCTCTGGTCCTGTTCTGACTGGGTGTCATCCTTTTTCGGGGCTGTGTGTAAAACTGGGTGCAGGGCGCCAGGTGATACGTGTTGCCTGAAGCAAGGTGGTGAGTGCGGCAGGAGGTCTTCCCGTGGGTCAGCACACGGGACGGCTTTTGAAGCAGCCTCACCTTGGCTAGGCCTTTTTTGCCGCCGTGTCGCGTGTCTTGACGTTTGCATTTGTGTACGCTTCCCATCGTGGCCTTAAGTCGTTCCTGAGCAGCAGAGATAAGTCATTTATGACCGAGATATTGCAAACTTTCCACTACTTTCTCTGTGGAACAAAATAAACCGAAGCAGAGGTTGTTCTAGGCCCCTCGCAAAGCTCGGAACGTGGCAGGAACGGCGCCAAAACAGAGATAAGCCTTTCTTGGATGCCGCTCATCCTTCCCTGATAGGGACGGCCGGGCACCCTCTCGCCGCTCGCTCGTTTCTTCGGCTGGGCTCCAAAGTCCTTTCCCAGCAGGCCGGGAGGGTGGCTCCTGCGGCTGTCGGCTCCCACCCCCCTCCCTTTGTTTACCGATTAGCCAACGGGTGCCAAAGTTCAGGTGTCCCTCCACAACACCCCCTTCCCCCAGTGAACTGCTGGGAAGCCCGTCCTGGCAAAGAGAGAATCTGCAGCGGCGAGGAAGGAAAGCAGGAAGGAAAGCAGGCAGGCAGGCAGGAAGACAGGAAGGAAGACAGGCAGGAAGGCGGCCACCGCGGGTGGTTTGATCAGCAGACGGAGTGACTTTCTCCCACAGGGCATCCCAAGGGTAGGTAAGCGTCTGCCTCTCTTTGCTCTATGGGACACTTTCTCCTCCTCCACCACCACCACCGAGGAATCGCGTCGCTGGCTGGACCCGCCGGGCCAGAACCTGGGGAAAATCTTGGGCTTCTCCGTCTTCAACCCTCCCGCCACTGCTGGGGGACGTTGGGGTCTTAAGATTTCACCAGTCCAATCTCTGGGTAAATAATGCCTCCTTTGAAACCTCCTCTACTAGTTGCTTAATGTAGAAAGAAAGAAAAAGAAAGAAAGAAAAATTGTTGCTATAGAAAAGAAATGCAGCCGAAAGGTCAATATGTTAAATCCAAATTCAGGGTTTAATCATAGCTGTTATTGGGCCAACCACATGTCATACAAAAAATGCAAGATTTTGCACCCTGCAGAACTTTTCATGAGGTTGGGGTTGCAGAGCTTGGAGGGAGGGCGGGAGGAACACAGGAGTCCCCAAATCATCCTTTCTAGATCCGGGAGCTACACATGATTTGGCCTGGAACTAAAATTCCAAGATGAACAACTGGCCTGGGGGTGTGGTGGTGGTATCTGGTTTCACCTCCCGGGGAGGGAGAGCCCATGGTCTGTCTCTGTGTACGGAGATGCTGCCACGGAGGTGCCCTGTAGCCCCGCAGAGGCATTGCTGGGGGCCCCACCCACCCACCTCTCCCCGGAGATTTCTGTGCCCCACACTGGACTTTGTGCTACCCCACCCCACCCCCTTGGTTTCCCTTGGAATTAGGGCTGCTTCCCTGGGAAGGCCACGGAGGTCCTTCCTTTGGGTGGTTTTTACGCTAAACCAAGCAAAGCGTCCTTGCTCCTGAACCGTGAAGGAGTGGACTCCTTCTCTGTCTCCTTTTCTCCATCCTGTTGGTTAACTTACAGGCACTGGTCACACATCATCCCAGCCTGTTCCCTTTGTCCCGTCCCCCTCACCCCCAGTTTCTTCTATCCATCTTCTAAGCCACTACTGCTCTTGTGACAAGGAGTTCCATAGGCTGATGGATCTGGTTCTGTTTTTTCTGTCCCGAAGGGAACCTGCCAACCATTTTGCCAAACCACCAAACACGGTTGCAGACTTCACAGGTTTTGTTTTCGGGAGAGGCCGATCCTTGTTAGCTGACTGGGTTCAAAACACGCAAGGGTGTTGTGTCACCGGAAAGCCTGCCGTTGTCTTTGGCACCAGCCCTCGTGGCCGGGTGCAAGCCCAGAGAACAGAACATCTCAGGGGGGGGGGGGACGGGACGTTCCCTCTTCCCTCTCCCCCACCCCCTGCCGGAGCCTGTGAATCAACACCCCTCCATGGGGTGGGTGAGGAGCTGTCGCCTCAGCCCTCGGCTGAAGCAGGCAGTGAACCACCCTGGTGGGTCTCTCTGTGGGCCAGACTCCTTCTCCGGCTCCAGCCCCGCGGGGCCCCTTCCCTGGAACGATCAGGAGATCATGGCCTGCCTTCCTGTCCGTTCCGATCTAGGGCGACCCTTTTCCTGGGGTTTTCTTGCTGCCAGAGTGCTCTGAAGTGGCTTCCCGTTCCCTCCTCCTGAGGGGGGGGGGGCTTCTGGGATTGTGCCCCTTACCCAAGGCCACACCAGCGCCTCCTTCTCCGGCATAGCACAGCGGGGAATCGGAGTCCCCGCCTCTGGCTCCGCAGCCAGAGACCCAACTCACTGAGCCCCTGGTATTCCCGGCCGGTTTTCCTTCTAACCAGGACCGCTCCCCGCTTAGCTCCTGAAATCGGGCGAGGTGGGCTCATTGAGGGTGATCCGGGGGGGGGGGGCAGAGGTCCCAGTCCAAAACACCTCCTGTGGTCTTGTTCCCTGGGGCCGACGTGCCTGCGGAGCCCCAGGCCCTAATCTGGAGCCCAGTCACGGATGGGATGCCCAGCCGGGCCTCTTCAAGGTTGCACGTCACCCTCGTGAATTGTTTTGCTTTTATCCGTCGGCCTGGCAAACATCAAAAAGGTGCCGACCTTGAAAGGTCAGTGGGGCTTAGGGTCCTCTGCTTTGGGCCAAGTGGAGGAAAGGGCAACTTCGGAGGAGGAGGGGGAAGAGGGAAAGCAGGGGGGCGGGGGGCGGCCGGCCCATTCACTGAGCCCACGGTGCTGTGCAGGACGGGACTCGGACCTGTTGTGGCCCTTTCTGGCCGAGTGAGCGGGTGACCTGTTTCTACCGTTCTCTTTTTAATGTTTTTCTTTCTTCCATAAAATAACATGCGAAACCCCTGTATTAAATGCCAGATAAAAGGACACAAGAGGGAACGCCAGCTGTTATAGATGCAGGAAGTCTCATGATAAAATAGCCAAGACCGTTTGGGGGCTTTTCTGCCTCCCATATCTGTCCACAACCTCTGCAGGGAGGAAGAACCCGCCGGGACTCGAAAGCGAGGCTGTGCCTGATGTGTTTCTGGTCGGCTTCCCTCTTCCTCTGAAGCGCGGCTGGCTTTTTTCCCCTCCTTTTTTTGTCCTCGCAAGAATAACCCTGTGAGGTGGGCCTGACTAAATGGGTGTGATGGGTTTGGAGCCACCCAGAGAATTTCGTGACTTTGCAGGGTGACTCGAACCTGGTTCTCCTGCAGCAAGTCTTATTCGGCTACCTTGGGGCCCTCCTGAAGTGTTGAATGCCAAATCCCATCAACCCCCAGCCAGCACGGGGTGATGGGAGTTGTAATCCATCACGCCAGCGTGGAAAAAGCGAGCTTGCTGGGCAGTTATAGCTGAGGGCGTTTTAAATGCTGCGCCAATGGAACGTAAATGTCAGCGCCTGAATAAATCATGCAAATAGAGGCTATTTGCATAACGGCTCGTTCTCCTCCTGGTCATGGTGGGGGGAGGCGCTCTTGGGCAGCACGAAATCTCCTGCAGCCCCCCCTCTGAGGCGAGCCGGATCGGATCGAAGCGCCTCCATCCATCCATCATGGAAGCCATTGCCGCCCCCTCATTACTGCCTGCCATCGTGGAGGTGGTGGAGAGATCATTGGTCCACTCTCTCTCTCAGTCTTGTGTCTCTCTCTCACACACGCACAGGCGAGATGGATTTGTCCAAAACTTCTCTACAGCCACCCAAGCCTGTGTCCCTTTTGCATCTTGTGGCCATGAGTTCCATAAGCTCAGACCCTCAGAGTTGTTGCATTCTTGAAAGGGGACCGTAAAGGTCATCTAGTCCTCCCCTCCCCTGACAAAAGAGCTCTCCCCACCCCACCCCCTGCCATCCTCTCTTTCCTGGTCTTTTGAATCCATGGGATCGGGCCCTGCCCTGCAGAGCAGCAAGAAACCAGCTGGCATCCTTCTGCACCCCGACGGCCTTTCAGAGGTTGGGAGAAGGGTCTCTGTGGCCGATCAGCCTTTTCTCTGAGACAGACTTGGCCAGCTTTCCCCAACCGTTCCTCGGAGGTTTGAACTGGCCCGACGGCGCCCAGTGAGAGACGAAGGCCTTCGGTCTCCCCGTCAGCCCCGTCCCTGAGAGGGATCGCTTGCTCTCCAGACTGCCAAGCGGCTCCCTGGGCTGGACGCGGCTGCAACGGAGCCAAGAAAGGGACCACTGCTTGGGGCTCAGGCGTCTCACCCGGTTTCTTCTGTTGGCTTCCCTGTTCCGTGTTGATGGGACTTGCAGTGAGAGATCGAAGCTGCAGGTATCTCTTTCCCCCCCCTCCCCAGTTTCCTGGTAGATGACCTTTTCTGCATAGGAATCTGGTGTCTGTCCAGGTGAGGAGGGGGCCATTTCTTTGCCGCCCCTCCACTGCCCTAAATCCAGAACCACCTCCAGCTAAAGAAGAACCCTGCAGAGCTTGAAAGCTGACGCCGTCGGCCCATTTCTAAAGCTAAAGAGTTTGGTGCCCCCTGGATGATGAAGAGATTTGATTGGGTGGAAGCTTTTGTGGACTCGGTAGTTGATACCACTTTGTTCTTCAGATTCAAGACCACGTTTCTGGACAAGTTTTTAAGAATCCGGGAAAGGCCCAGAACATTCATTTCAAAGGAAGTGGCAGCGTTCAGAAATGAGCGATGCCACGACACAGAGTGTTTTATGCATTACAGCCACCTGTAAATCCACTCCATGATGTGCTGCTGCTAGGCTGTGAGCCCAGGAAGCCCCTGATCCATAAAGCCCGGTGGCTCTGGATGCCAAAGCACAGGGGAGTGTCACTGCCCTACTGGATTCATCCCCTCCACCTCCCCTCTTTGCCTGCCTGCTCTTCCTTCCTCTCGCGCAACCTCTCCTCCTTGCCATTTCTCCCCGGAGACTTTGTGGGGAGAAGGAAGGGCAGCCGCCAAACCCCACATGCTAATTTTGGGTCTTGAGTGCTGGAGGCACTATTGATTGGGGGGAGGCATAAAAATAAATCCACTGTTAAACTGCTGATGTCTTTACTAGATCTCTGTCTATCTCAGCTCTGCAGCCCCAGTACCGTCTGTTAAGAGGCAAAGGGCTCCCGAGGCAGGCAGGGCGCTGGCGAGAGGGTGGAGGGAAAGGATCTGACTTTGAAGGGAAAGGATGCTCCCTGTGCATGTGTGTGTTAGAGAAAGAAATTGATTTTGTACTATCATTAAAAAAAAAAAACATCCCCAGGGCATTTCCTATCAAGTTGTCTCTTCAAGGAGAGCTGGATTTGTGCATCTAAGCTTTCTGTGACGCCCCCGGGGTGCTTCCCCTCCAGGAAAACTTGGGGTGATCAAGCACCCTGTTTGTGCGCCAGTTGCACAGAGCATGTTTAGGGAGATTTCTGGCAGGTGTTTTTCTCTCTTTCTTTGTGGATGTGGGTAATTTGCTGTTGATTTTATGCACGTCATCTGTTTGATTTGTGTCTAGCCTTTCCCCAGAACCTTGACCCAGTATTTATTAGGTTTCATTTTATATTATGCCTCCACTTTCCCCCAGTAAAGCTCGCAACCAGATTAAAATCGGATACAGGTAAAAATAGCTTCGGAAATGACTACCCATCGAAATGTACGCCAGGCTGTTATGTGCAAATGAAATCAAACTAAGTATAATATTAAAACACGGTTGTATTAGAAGCAATTTAAAAACATGTCGGGATTTTTTTTTTTTTAAGGCACATTTCAGATCTGCCGATGGCTTTCTTTCCCTCCACGGCAGTGAGTCAATTACGGAAAGCCAGTTGGAGTGGAAAGGTCTCGCCAGACGTTAACTGAGGGAGACAAACTTCCACTTAAGCCGGGAGAGTCGGCCAGAAACGGCCGGCAAAATGACTTTTATTCATTTTATTTCCCTTGCAGTTTAATCCCGTTCACCAGACCAAAAAAGGCTCACCGTCAGAGTCGCTTTGGCGCAGACAAAGCCATGCGAGATAGTCGGTCCTGCAGGGTTGCCGTCTTAAAAGAGCCAAAGAACAAGGGATGGGGAGGGAAGAGGAATAAGCAAAGTGCCTCTGAGTGAGGGGGGGGGAGGGCTGAGGAAAGGGACCCTTTGCTTCCCATCCTCACCCCACTCCCCCCCCCTTGCCCCTCCAGGAAGGGCTGCCGCTGGTGGCCAGAGGAAGGAGAACCCTCCCAAAGCCGTGGGAAACTTACTTTTTCCCCTCTCCCGCTCCTACATCTCCTCAGGCAGTGAAGGAGCCTGGAAGGTCTTTTTCAACAAACTATAACTTGGCAAATTTTGGCCTCAACTTCTTTATTGGGCCCCCAGCGGCCACCCCTAAGTTTTGGCCGAGGGAAGCAGAAGCTCCTGTGTTTCCAGATTGATTTTATTTCACTCCTGAGGCTGCTGTTAAGGGTCTGTTCTGGGGGGGGGTTGGTTCGGGCAGAGGAAGCCTAGCCGAGGGGAGGATTCTGGCACAGAAGGACCACCATATGTATGGGGATTGGTTCAAAGCCCCCCTCGCCGTGGATGCTGAAAACAACAGATAATAGCCAATGCTATACATAACAGGGTAAAAGGGGGGAAAAATCCCCCCCCCCAAAATGTTCTTTATGTATTATAGAAATAAATATTTTTACGATGTATTTACAAGAACTGGCCACTAGAGGGAGCAAGAGACCACACTATGTGTTCTTTATAAATAAGAATACTTAGCAAAGTCTCTGGCTCCCTCAGGTGGCCAGTTCTGGTAAATACATAGTAAAAATATTTATTTCTAGATTTTTTCTTTAAAACCACGAATACGAATCCTGTGGATACAGGGCTCTTACTGTACCTCTTGTGTTATCAAGCTGAAAGGGAGGAGTTTGTGCCACATAACAAGCGGCCTCTCTGGGGTTTGGGTATGTGTGTGTTTGGCTGTTGTCTTCTGTTGCTCCCTGCCGGGTCCAGTGCCTCAGGGAGGACAGGGGTATCCAGACGTCTTTGGAGTGCCCAGGTAACTCCAAAGCCTCTCTTTTGAAGCCATGGTCCTCTGTGCACTGCTCTTCCTTCCTTCCTTCCTTCCTTCCTTCCTTCCTTCCTTCCTTCCTTCCTTCCTTCCTTCCTTCCTTCCTTCCTTCCTTCCTTCCTTCCTTCCTTCCCTCCCTGCATGGAATGCTGATGTGTCATTTCCCACCCCCAGATGCTGCAGCTGCGCCTGGCCCATGGCAGGGCCCCCCTCCTGGCCCTGGGGCGCCTCTGGAGATGCCCGGCCTCCTTCCAGAGCACCCACCCAGTGGAGTACAAGCCCATCAAGAAGGTGATGGTGGCCAACAGAGGTGAGGAGGCAAGCTGGGGGGGGGGGTGGATTTCAAGGTGGGGATACAGCGCTTGGGGGGGCTCCGCTTTGCCCCACAGCTCACTCTTCGTAGCGACGCGCAGTTTTTTCCCCCCCTTCTGGAAAAGGAGTCCAAATAGGCCCACCCGTCTGCCATGGAAAATTTCCCCCATTGCCGTTCCTGGGACAGCAAAGGAACGATTGTGCTTGTTCAGTAGGAAGAGAGGCGCACTCTGTGCATGCACAGAGGCATGACTACTTTTCTGCATTCCAGCTAGGCCAGGATAGTGGTATGAACGCTTGTGCATGATAGAAGGATGATGATAGGCCAGGCCCGAAAATCAGTCGTGGCTCGAGAGGGCCCCTGGTAGCCTAGTGTCTGGTCCTCAAGCACTCGCTGCCAGGCCTGGGGCAGTCCAGCCCCCCCCCCTTCCTGGTTTTCCTGCGACAAACGTTAGGGAAATGTTAATGAGGATGATTAGAGAGAGTCCCCCTCCTGGCGGCCATCCTGCCCCAAACTCTAACCCTAACCAAAACTCCTTAAAATGATCGGGGGGGTGGGTGGGGTGGGGGAAGAGAGAGAGGGGATTCTTAGCTGATGGAGGTTCCCGATTCATTCCTGCCTCTTTGATCTTCTCCTCCCTCCTTCGCACCCATGTCTTCCAGGAGAGATTGCCATCCGGGTTTTCCGGGCATGCACCGAACTGGGGATCCGCACGGTGGCGGTCTACTCGGAGCAGGACACAGGGCAGATGCACCGGCAGAAGGCGGACGAGGCGTATCTGATCGGGAGGGGGCTCCCTCCGGTCCAGGCGTACCTCCACATCCCAGACATCATCCAGGTGGCCAAGGTGAGGAAGCGGCTCAGACTGAACCCACGCCCGCTCTCCCGCCTGCCTGCCCCATCCATCGGGGCTTGTGCAAAAAACCCTTCCTGAGCACCGCAACGTTTTCCGTGGGGCGGTTGTGCCCCGGTGTGTGTTTTGAGAAAGGTGGGAAGGGCTGGGGCCAAGATCCGTCATCCGTTGGCTCTGGAAGCCATCCTAGCCTTGAGTAGGTCAGGGATGTTTTGTGGCACCTTTAGAGGGCCTGGTCTGTGTCTGGTCTAAAGTCCCTACGTGGGAGGAGGGGAAGGATCCTGCAGGTGAGAAAAGCAGGACCCCGTGTTCGTAGGTTCAGAGCATAGTTAATGTATATAATTTGTATAGTTAATGGACCTTAATTGCTGGGTCAAGACCAAACAATCCCCAAATACTCTGCTTTATAACAGGGATAGCTTGCAACATGGGAAGAGAACTAGTTTCCATCCCAGATGATGAGGCTGCTTTGCTCCCTGGACCTCTTAGTGGTGGGTCTTTTCCCCCTCCTGTTGCCAAGAAGTCCTCTTTCTTTCCGAGCTCCAGATAAAGCCGTCAACGAACAATCAGCGGACGAGCCTCTTGCTTTGAGGCCCAGAATCCCACCCCCCAGCCTCCCAGGAGTGGACCTGGGACAGCTCGGCCCTGCTAATTCGCAGGTCCCCCTTTCCCTTCCTCATTCCCACGGCAGGAGAACGGGAGCCTCCTCGCTCCGTCCGAGGCGTCCGGAAGACTCAGAAGCCGTGCCTTTGAATTCCCAAGCCTTCTGCACGTTGGGGTGGTGGTGGAGTGGGGTAGGGTGGGAATGTAATTAAGCCTTGGTCCAATCAGCATTTGGCAGAGCTAATTTTGCTGTCTCCGTGTCATGCAAATGAGGTGCCCAATCGTGGTTTCATTAGACACTTTCCCGATCCATCCAGGTTTCACCCCCGTGGTTGTGAGCACTGACGTGGAATGTCTTATACGCGGCCAAGGTTTTAGGTTCCTCTTTGGTTTGTGAGCTCCTTCGGGGCAGCCGGCAAGGCAAAAAAATTGAAATAAAGTTAAATCCGCTCACGGCTGTGCCCCTCACGGTTTCCCTCAGGAGAACGAAGTGGATGCGATCCACCCGGGTTACGGCTTCCTCTCTGAGCGCTCCGACTTCGCCCGGGCCTGCCTGGAGGCTGACGTGCGTTTCATCGGCCCCTCCCCGGAGGTGGTGCACAAGATGGGCGACAAGGTCGAGGCCCGGAGCATCGCCATCGCGGCGGGTGAGCGGCTGGGTGGCGCGTTCGGTTTTTCCATGTTGCCTCGTGTCCTGAGATCTCTCACACACCGAAGCAACATCAGGCAGTGCAAGAGAACCGTGTGTGGAAAGCCACGGCCGGTGGGTCAGGAGCCGGCGAAGAACCTGCACGGGCTTTGTAGTCCCACGTGGGGATTTGAATCCAAGCCTCCCGAGTCCCGTCGGTCCCTTGTGGCTCTCTTGTCCCACTGGCAGGGGGAGGAAGGGGGGGACGGGGAGTCGGGCGCTGCGGGTGACGGATCCTTCCCTCTGCTCCCCAGGCGTGCCCGTGGTTCCCGGGACGGACTCCCCCATCTCGTCTCTCAGCGAGGCCCAGGAGTTCTCCGAGACGTACGGCTTCCCCATCATCTTCAAGGCCGCGTATGGCGGGGGCGGGAGAGGCATGCGCGTCGTGCGCAGCTACGAGGCACGTAGGGCTCGGGGCCTCCTCATCCTTCGCCCTGGGAGGGGTGAGGCTGGCGGGCTGAGGTGTGACTCCCCTTCCTTCCAGACTCACCGCAGAGTCCCTGACGGTTCCTTCTGCGCCTGCCTCCTCCCTTGGGGAAAAAGGGAGTGGGGGGGGGGGCACATGAAAGCTGGAGGTGATGCCCGGGAGGCGCTTTGAGCCCCTGCTGCTGGGGCTCAAGGTCCCCCCGCCTTGGTGCTTCTGGGCCAGACGGACCAGGGGTTTCCTGGCCTCTGGGAGAGGGTCCCTTCCTTTCTGTCCGGTCAGGGGCTCCCGAGGCTCCCTCAGCCCGGAGGCCTGGCACAGCCACGGGGACGGGCAGCAGGGTCGGCTCCTGTCGCCTCTAGCGCCGTTTCCCCCTCTTTCAGGAGCTGGAGGAGAACTACACGCGCGCCTTCTCTGAGGCCCTCTCTGCCTTTGGGAACGGAGCGCTGTTCGTGGAGAAGTTCGTGGAGAAGCCGAGACACATCGAGGTCCAGATTTTGGGTAGGGGCTAAACTCAGTGTGTGTGTGTGTGTGTGTGTGTTGTTCACCTGGGTCGCCCAGAACATCCACTTGCTCCCAGGCCAGGCCAGCTCCTGCCCTGCCCTGCTGAGCCCCTGGTCTTCTCCTCCTCTCGGGGACCCCCCTCCACGGGGATCCACCCTCTCTGCCCCCCTTTCATCATCCCAGCAGCGAAGCCCCCTCCTGCTCTGCCTGGGGCTTCCCATCACCCCCACCCTAACCCTTCCACCTTCCTCCTCTCAGCCTCTTGGGGGTCCCAGAGCAGCTGCTCCCGCCACCATCGCGGGGCCGGGGGGGGGGGTGAGGGCTGTCAGCCCAACTCAGAGCACTTGGGGGGCTCCCCCCCCCCAGCATTGCCGTGGGTGTTTTGTAGCGTGAGCCCACAGTGGTGGTTGGACACAGGACCGCTTGTCTCCTGGCATTGATTTCCACCGCTCACCCTTCTGGCGCCTGGGTTCAAGGTGAGGTGAGGGGGGCGCCTTAAAAGCCCTGTGGAATCAGGAAAATAAAAAAGCACGGCGGTGTGAGAGAGAATGGGAGAGGGGCTTGGCGGCAATGGACAGAGAGAGAGAGACGTCCCTTCTGTTTTGCATTGCAGACAAAACCAATTCCAGAAAAATACAAAGCAATGCAAAAACAAAAAAACAACAACAATAACTCATATGATTAAAACAATGTAATGATGCGTAAAAACTGGGGCTGACACTTGATCAGAGAAATTGTTGTTCAGCGAATGAGTTTTAGCGGATGTGTTGATTCGTATCGTCATTTACTGGCTTTGTAGTAGAAAAAAGCAATACTTTTTCAACGGGCACACGTCTCTGTCGGAGCAGGTGTGGGGGTCTGTGGGAGAGACCTGTGTATGTTGATTAAAGGGTTTTTTTTCTCGTGGGGGGGGCTTGCCTCTCCAAATGCTGGCCCTTGCCCGGTGGGTTGGCCTGGCCTCTCGCTGTGGGTCTCTTTGCCCCCGACGGTCCCCCCGAGGGCAGCCCCTGTGTGTGTGTGTGTGGGGGGGGCTCCCCAGCCTCCCCTTCTGAGACGCCCTCCCGCCCTCTCCCCGCAGGCGACAAGTACGGGAACGTGGTCCACCTCTACGAGCGGGACTGCTCCATCCAGCGGCGCCACCAGAAGGTGGTGGAGATCGCCCCGGCCGCCCACCTGGACTCCCAGCTGCGCTCCAAGCTGACCAATGACGCCGTCCGGCTGGCCAAGCAGGTGAGCAGGCTCTGGCCCTCTCTGGGGAGTGGAAGGCCCAGCCGGCAGGCTTTCCTGGCCCCACACTCCGTGGGGCCCCTTCTTGGAAAACAGAGGTGGCCGTTGTTGCCTGTAACAAGATTTGGAGCTGGACAGGGTGTGAGGGCTGGGTCTCCTCGCTTGCCCTCCGGCCGCGTCCTGCATGCGATGGAAGGCCTGGGGTGGGTGCACGGAGAAGTTCCCTGGCAGCGCCACTGGGCTTTCCTTCTCTGGTCAGGAAGGATTGGAGGCACTGGAGGGGGAGGGGCCGTGAAGGCCTTGCACCCTTCAGAGCAGGCATGGCAGGACTAGGCGGGGCTGGTTCAGCCGAAGAGGGGTCTCCGTGCCTCTCGGACACTCTGTCTGGTGAGGGAGGGAGGCTGCCCGGGGCCCCTTCTCTCCGTGGCCCACTCCATCCGCCCTTGGTGATGAAAAAGGAGGAGAGGCCGTAGAGAGTCGTGGGCAAGGGTTCAGGCTGCCCGGGTCCCCTTGCCCTCTTGGCCACCAAGCCAGCCTCGGGAGGTCCTTTCCAGTCAATCCATCAGCCCGCCATGGGTTTCTGTCACCTACGTTCATCCCCACACACTCACCCCAACCACTGCCTGGAGGATTGGAGGTCATAAGCCTGCCGTCCATTGTTGTTGTTTTTTAAACAAGAAAACCATGATTTTCCATTTATTCTCTAGCCGGTCAGGGCTTGTGCCTCAAACGAATTCCAGGGGGGATTGCTGAGCATTTTTCTCATGTCCTTCGCCTTCCTGTGTGGTCTCCGATAATGGGTGTGAGATCATCTCCTCTTCTCTCATATCGGTTTGCTTCTGAAGAGATTTTCCTTCTGAACGTCAGAAATGTCCTTCCTCCTCCTGGTTCCCTTTAAAGGGTCCTCGTCTCAGAACGGTGGAGCTGGAAGGGACCCTGTGGGATCATCCAGTCCAGCCCCTGTCCGGGAGGCACAGAGGGGATTTGGACTCCCAACCTGTGGCTCCACAGCCAGAGAGCTCAACCACAGAGCTATCCAGCAGTTAATGAAGGATAATCATCATCATCTTAGAATTGCAAGGCTGGAAGGTGGGGAATTGAATCCCCAATCTCTGGCTTGGCCTAACCATGGAGCTTAGTTTTAAAAAGTTTTTTTTAAAGGGAGAAAAAGGTGCTAGGGTGCTTGATTGGTTTTTTTAATGGGCAATTATCAGTTGTGGCGTTTCTTTTCCTGGCGAGCGCCCACCTCACTTCCTCCTCTTTGCTAATTTCCCCTCACAGCAGTCCTGTAAGGTAGGTCGGGCTGAGAGGGGAAGCGACCTGGCCAAGGGCGCCCGTTAAGACTTGAGGTCAAGTGGGGAAACGGAGCTGCTTTCGTCTGGTGCTCGCTGAGCCGCTCGCCCTTCAACCGCCCGGGCTCTCTCCTGACAGCACCGTTGGCAGGATTTTGTTCCACCGGGTGATGTTAGTAGCAGGAGACGGTTCCTGCTCGTTGGAGAAGATCATCCCGGGCCGGGCCCATCGGATGAGGCTTGGAGAGCCCATGGCTCCTGATTTGAGCCAAGAAGGGTCACTGGCTGGTGCGGCTGGATCTGTGAGAAGATTTTTCTCACTGCTTTTCCCGACCTGCCAGTCTGCAGCGTGGGGTCCCCGGCAACGCGTTGCTTGGGGCTCCATCCTGCTTACGCTCGACTTGCCTTTTCTCTCCCACGGCACGCTCTCAGCCCTGCCAGGCCGCCCTCCCGCCCCCTCCTCTCCCTTGTAGTCAGACGTGACAACCAGCTGCCGGTGGAGGTAGGAATGGGCATCTATTTTTACACCACGGCAGCAGCTCCTCCGTGCATGCGGTTAAACCTCTGGGGCGGAAATTGATTTTCGCAGCTCAGTGGAGGAAAGGCGAGTTCAGCACCACACGAGGGAGGGCAGGCTGGGACGCCCAGGTGGCCGTCGTTCTCCTCCGAACTTGGCAGGAGGAAAGAAGAACGGAGCCCTTCGGGGCTCGAGGGGCTGGCCGTGGAGGGAGAGGCTGCAGAAGGCCAGCCGTTCCTCAGCCACTCCTCCGGCGGGAGACGCGGCGGCGTTTCAATTGATTGCATGACCCTTGGTCTACCCTAGAGGGGGGGGGGTTGCCCTTTTTGAACAAATCGTCATGTGGGGTGGGAGGTCAGGAATGAAAAAGCTGCCCAAATCTGAAGGGACGGCTGGGCGTTGCAGGCTTTCTCTTTCCGGGAGGGGCCTTTGGCTCGGTCCGGTTGGTGCGCCTCCCACATTTTTCGTTCTGCCTTTTCTGCTCCATCCAGGCGGTTGCCCGTAAACCCTGAGTGGCTGAGGGAGCCCAAGGGTGCACCGAGGGTCTCTCCCCCCCCCCCCCCCCCGGATGCCTCTGGCCAAGGGCTCCCCACCTTCATGACCTTCGGCTAATCTGCGGAGGGCAAATGGCTTCTCTTCCCCTGGTCTAATGTTCACAAAGGCCCAGAAATGCTTGGCTTTGTACAGGAAGCCATGAGATCCGGCCCCTTGCTTTTTTAAAAGTGGAAAGGAGGCTGAAAGGCATTTCCGGCATCCAGGCCGCCTCTCCTGTGCCTGGCGTCTTTGGGGGGGGGGCAAAGGAGCCCCTCCAGCTGGCAAACACCACCCCACCACCGCCACGGCCTGGTATTTCCCGTGGCTATTAACATGCAGGGGCTGTGGTTTGCTGCTTGGCCAGAACACCCGTAATGACTTCTACGCTTCATTATCCTCTTTATGGCTGTCTGGCTGGGCTCCTCGAACAAGACCCAAACATACACGTAATCCATATCTTCCACCTCCCGCTTTTAATTTCTGATCCAGGGATCGAACTCTCCTGGAGGAGGATTTTGGTTCGCCGTTGCTGTTCCCTGTTAAAAGCAAGGCTGCTGGTCTCCCAGGCCGGGGCGGGTCTCTCTTCTCCTTTTTCAATTGTGAACTCGTGGTCGGGACAGGGTTAGGGTTAGTCACGTTAGCCACGTTCAAGTCTCCAAGGGTTAGGGTGACTGGTCGGAGAAAGGACGAGTCTGCAAGTTTCCCCTCTCATCGGGAAGGACTGCGAACCACGTACAGAGCAGGAAGACTATACAAGCTTCCACTTCCAGGGGCAGTCTACCTCCGTGAAGAGCCCAGTGCGAGAAGGCTGCTGCCTCATTGCCCTACCTTTGCACCTGGTAGCCCGTGGCCACCAGGCCAGGCGTGCCTTTGCCAAGGGGTCACCGCAGCCCTTTCTGGTGTCTTGGAGAGCCTGGGAAAGGTTCACACGGAAACATGAGAACGAAGCCTTGTGACGACGGGGTTTCCCCCGACCCGCGGAGGGAAGGCCCACCGGTTCTTCTGGCAGCTGCCAAGGCTGAGAAACCGGGCCGGCTGGCGGTCTCTCAGCGAGGTTTGCCCTTCTCCGTCTGGGAGGGCAGCGGGATCCAAGAGCAGCCAGTTCGTGGAGGGTGGAAATTCAAGCCCGCACTTTCTTCCCTCTGTGGGCAGAACCGGCCCTCCAGGGTTTCGCGTGCTGCTGTGGGCTGTCTGAGCCAACGGGCTGTAATTAAAAATAGGATGCCTCTACATTTTGCAAAGTTACGCCTGTGAAAGGAAGGAGGCGGTGGAAGGCTGGACTGATTCCCTCAGACTTGCCAAGCTGTTTTAAACACGGTAGAGTCGAAAGAAGGAAAAACTCTGGCGCGTCTTATCTCCCACAACTGTTTTCCGGCCTGGTTGGCCAAAAACGGAGCGTTTGACAGCAAGCAGAGAGAGAGAGAGAAGCCTCGGTTATAAAAGTGGCACCTTGTTGTGTGGCGCCCGTGTGTTTGCCAAAATTATTTTCCGCTTTGTTGGCCAGGCGCAGCCTGCGCGCTTCGTGACGCTTCCGTCTCTTTCGGGAAGCGACACATCAGCTGCGATCTGTGATTCAGCGCAAGGTTGCCAGCCCTCGCCTTGCGCCCTCACCTCTCCCTTCAGCTGCCGTGCCAAGAACACGCCGAGCGGGCGCTGGGTGGAGGGATGGGGGGGGGCGAAGTGCAGCCAGGCATGCAGATGGAGCCCGCCATGCCTTCCGCCGCCAGCTCCATTTGCACACTCCAGCGTGGCCGCCACCAATAGCTTCACGCTCCACGGGGCGGCAGGTTGCTTTCTCCGAGCCTCCGGGAGAGGCCGCCTCGCCTCCGGGTGGTCGCGGCCGGCGGTTCCATATCCCAAGCAGGTCTGCCAATGGCCTTGAAAGCTTTTCACTTTGTGGAAATTAATCTTCCATTACATTTTATGCACTTGGGCTGTGCTTTTGTAATTCTGTGGTAATAGAACGGAGCCCTCGTGGGAGATTTAGGGGCTGTCCCGCTGCTCTTGAGGAGCGACACTGCAGATCCTCAAGGATGGGGAACCGACGCCTGCAGCCGCCCGATCCCACCCAGGGGCCTCACCATGCCTTTGCCCATGAATCAGAGGGGCCCTGTGATTCTTTCCCTCCCCCCCCCTTTTTCTCTTTTTTGGGGTGTTGGTCTGAGCTCGGGGTGTGTGTGTGTGTGTGTGTAGAGATTGAAGCAGCGGCTTCTCTCGTCGCTGCCCCCGGAGGCCTGGTCTCTAAGCCGTGATCCTTCTCTGAATGTGTCCCAGGTGGAACAAGGACAGGCTGGTCACACGTAAAGTCCCGTTCAGTCCATCCTTTGGACGTGACCCTTCCTACGAAGGACTGGTTCGGCCTCATCTCGACTCTTGTGTCCTGTTCTGGACACGGTGCTTGAAGAAGGATGCTGACCAACTGGAGCAAGTTCAGGGGAGGGCAACGAGGATGATCAGGGGGCTGGAAAACAAGCCCTAGGAGGAAAGACAGAAAGATACCCTCCCAATGTGCGTACCGGCAGTGAAACTGAGATGAAGGCCCAGCTCTTGCACAAGCACTCATTTCCCACCTAACTTCCAGTCTGTCCTCGCCCGACGGCTCTCACCCCCTCTGTGGCCCATGCCCTGCCCTGGTTTCTAATGGGTATGGAGGTGGTTCTCCAAACCCAGAACACCGACCTCATCCGGTCCCCCTGTTTCCTCTGCCACCGTCTTGTTGGCTTGAGCTCCGCGGCTGCTCCTCGGGGCCATCGCCGGGGTGGCACCCACGTGGCACCCGTGGGACCTCTGTCGCTGCTCCGTGGGCCAAACTCCCCTTTTCCCATTTTTCAGGTCGGGTACGAAAACGCCGGCACGGTGGAGTTCCTGGTGGACCGGCAAGGGAAGCATTACTTCATTGAGGTCAACTCCCGGCTCCAGGTGGAGCACACGGTGACGGAGGAGATCACGGAGTGAGTACGGTGGGGCTGGGGGTGGGGGTGGGAGGGAGGGAGGGCACTCTTCACAGACACACACACACCCCTTTACCCAATGGGATGATGCAAGGAAGCGGGTCGCCTTCTGTGCGCTGAGTTTTAACTGTACATTAAGCTTTGGAGTGGCCTGGAATTATAGCAACACTGAATATAGATATATAGATATAGATATATAGATATAGATATATAGATATATAGATATAGATAGATATAGATAGATATAGATAGATAGATAGATATAGATTCCCAGAGACTTCATGTGGCCCAGATGAAGCAGGATCAGACCTTGCCTCCCCCCATATAGTACACCTTAAGGGTGCCTCTCAGGGTGAGACACCCCCCTCCTGCTTATGTGCAGGGCTCGGTGGGAGGGGTGAGGTGGCCCTTAAACCGCCTCCCCCCCCCACCCTTCGCTGCTGCCCAAACAGCCCCAACCCGCCAGGAGATGTTGCGTGCATAGATTAGCATGTTTTACATTCTTGTCGTTCTGCGCCTGGCTAATAAATGTTGGGTCGTTATCGCTGTCAGGATCAATTACGCCCCTGTTGGGAGAATGGGGGACCCGAGCCCGCGGTTCCTTTCCAGCGGAGTTAATGAGCCAACGGCCCCACGGCTGGACAGGTGTGACAAATGGCCCTCGTTAAGGTGGCGCAGGGCGGCTGGGCGCACTCCCACGGGCAGGAGTCAGCCCTCAACGGGTCCCCAGAGGCAGGGGGTGCCTCCCCAGAGGGTTGGGTGGGTTTAAAAGACACCGAGTGGTGGTGGTGGTGGTGGTGGTGGTGCTGGAGGGGGGGGGGGGTCAAGCCTGCCTGGTGGGGGGGGGGCAGCCAGCATCCTCACTGTTCCTCTTAGCTACGCCGGGGGCTCCCCACTGCCACCCACGAAGCAGGAGAGTGGAAGTCACGGTCCTTCCAACCCAGGAGGGATTGGGGGGGGCGTTGGGGGGGGTGTTGGCAAAAGAGTCCGTTCCTAGACTTCTGGGCTGAGACGGCGTTCTCGAAGGCGTGGCGGCCATGCCTCGAAGCGAGCAGGTGGGGGAACGCCTTGTCCCCAGGAAAAATGGATCTTTCCCGCGGCTCTTCCTCCCTCAGGGTCTGCTGCGTGTGGGACTCCACGCGGTGTCGTGTGATCAAACATGCCTCTATTTCACACACACACACAACCCCCAAAATAGAACAGCTCTTTTGCACAGAAAACCGCCGGCTGGTGTTGCCGCCTCAGCCGCCCAGATCCCACAGCACGAAAGGCCGGCGTCGGTGACCTGCCCTAATGCAAGCCAATTGGCATAATGGTGCCGTTCTTGCTCCTTCAGGGGTGGGCACTTAAGCGGAGAGGGTGCTGTTACCGGCGGAGAGCCCTTCCGTGGCCACTCTTCTCACGGCTGCGGGCAAACCCGGTTCCCCTGGTGGGGGTGATGCCCTCCCACTGAGCAGGGTCCCCTTTATCTCTCCCCTTCGCCCGGAACAAAGGGACACCACGCTGTGTCCGAGCAAGGTGTCCTGGCCCAGGAAGGCGTTCACAATGGCTGCTCTCCCAATCTGGTCCTCGTGACGCCCCTCCTTGTGGAAGCAGAGGCAGGGGCTCCCCAGGAGGAAAGCCGCCTGCAGCCCCTGGCCCCGTTTTTGGGTCTCCTGCCTTGAGATTGCAGGTGCATTTTTTCCTAGCCAGGAGGGCAAAGCGGCCTGAGTTGAAACCTCGGTGGTGGTGGTGGTGGGAGAGCATCCCTTTGCCATGGCCCCCGCCCTGACCACCAAAAGCCTGAGAAATCAGGCTCCATAGCCAGAAAAGGAGGCTGCCAAGACGAACAGAGACACGATGCAGGAAGACAAGCGGCAGGGCTTTGTGGCATCCCACTTTCCCAGAGCGAGAGGCAGGCAGAGACTATTTGGTGCCGGGTCCTTGTATTGTTAAGGCCAAATTCCACGGGATGCGAACGCGGGCTTCCTTTGGGGACACTCACCAAGATGAAAGCCTTTCGGGGACGGAAGGGAGCCAACCTTTCCTTCCCGACTCTTCCCGCCCTCGTGGGGAATCTCTTTCGGCCCTCCTGCCGCTTCAGCTCTCGCCCTGGCCATGGGGGGCGCGCAGCATCATCCAAAGGAAGGGTTGGAGTGCGGTCTGTGGGGGTCATCTAGCCCACCCTCCGGCACAGGATAGAGAGCCCCCGCCCCCTTTCGAGACCCCGCGCTGCCTGGGGCCCCATCCTGTCACACCGGCATGTCCTTCTGGGCACCCCTTCCTGGTTGCGTCTCCGCTGTGGGGTTTTTAGCATGCATGGCGTGTGCCGGGTGGTGGGAAGAGGGGGGCAAGCCCCGGGAAGCACCCCCTCAGGTGAAACCGCCTCTCCTCTGTTTCTGTGTGACGCTGCGGGCCTCTTCCGGGCTACGGCGTGACCGAGCCTGTTGTATGGAGGAGAGGTGGCACCTAATGAAGAAGCCTTCAACGCCTCCCTCCTCTCCCTGTGAGCCCACTCGGAGGCCTAAAAGCCTCTGTCGCCCAAGCCGCTCTCCCGGTGGCGGCGCATGTTGGTTTGGGGAAATTCGTCAGAGACCTCCGTTCCTGGGGATCGCCTCGGTGTGCTTTCATGGGCGGCCTTGATGCGCGGAGATGGCGAGAGGAACGGAGGGGGGCTTCAGGCAGGAGACACGCGCAAGGGCGCTGCGCTTCCTGGACCTGGTTTCCCGTCCTGCATGTCTTCAACCTTGTATTAAAATAGATACTGCTGGCAGGGAAAAGGGAAACATAGCCACCGTTCTCCCCCCCCCCCCCCCCGTTGTGATGAGGGGCAAAACCCACACCGATTATTTCTTAATTGTTTGCTGTAAAGTTGTGTTTTTGTGCCGGGCGTCAGTTTCCGAGCCCAGGTGGTGGTGGGCGGGCGGGAGGCCTTCCTGGTGGTTGTTTTTGCTTGCCTGCATTGAAGAACAGAAGGGAAAGGGGGTGGGAAAGCCGGGGCTGCGATCCAGAAGGAAACCAGCGCTTGCACGGAGGCTGTTGGTGTGTTTGTGGAAGGGGATCCCCTTGGGCAGCCCTGCCGTGTGGAACACCCACTCACGGCGCCTCCCCAGCCTGTTTCTCTGTGGTCCTTGGAGTTTTCTGAAGAGCCCCCCCCCCCCCCCCGTCCCCTGTCTGGTTCTCTTCTTCTCCATCTGGTTCTCTTCCTTTCATCCGCCTGTCTGCCTGTCTCAGAGCTCAGAAAAGTTCCTCTTTTTTAAAAACAATAGCTTCCAGACACACACACAATCACACCGTTGTGCATTCAATCCTCAAGCATGCCTGAGGTCCTTCAAAAGAGCCACCCGTGGTGTTCAGAAGGCAGTTTTTGTCACTGCCAGGCCTTTTCCAGGCATTTCCTGGGTGCGGGGAGAAAGAAAGAAGCACCCCGGAGTGGGGATTTCCCTGTTTAAATAAGTCGCATCCATTCCTGCATCAGTTCCAGCCCTAAAATGCCGGTTGTCAACATGGAAAGTGGACTTCCAAGCAGTTTGGGTTCCTTCCCCCTCCCTTTTTATTTCTCAGAGAAGTGGGTGTCCCTTTTTTCAACATGGAAGAGCAGTGCTTTCGTTCTCTCTGGGCGGCGTCCCCTGCCGGTTTGTCCCCTGCTTGTGGCGAGGATCGGAAGCGGAGAAGAAGGATCTCATGGGCGCAGTAGAAATGCTCTCGGGTGGCAGCCTGGGTTCCCCACATTTCTTAGAGAAGAAGGAGGGAGGGAGGGACCCATGTTTCCCACTCCCCTGAAAAGCCTGCATAGGGTGAATTATGTATGAAAGACAGAGAGCAAGAACTCTCCTGTCTGTGGGGATTTCAAAGAACTTAAGAAGCTTAATTTTAAAAAAAATCAGAGGTTAAAAAGCAGGAAGGGAAGTGAAAAAGTTGAGAGAAAGAGATGGAGGCCTTCCTGGTGGTTGTTAGCATGGCTAACAACAAGGCCAGTGGAGGTGATGGCATTCCAGTCGAACTATGTAAAATCTTAAAAGATGATGCTGTTAAGGTGCTACACTCAATATGCCAGCAAGTTTGGAAAACTCAGCAGTGGCCAGAGGATTGGAAAAGATCAGTCTACATCCCAATCCCAAAGAAGGGCAGTGCCAAAGAATGCTCCAACTACCGTACAATTGCACTCATTTCACACGCTAGTAAGGTATGCTCAAAATCCTACAAGGTAAGCTTCAGCAGTATGTGGACCGAGAACTCCCAGAAGTACAAGCTGGATTTCGAAGGGGCAGAGGAACTAGAGACCAAATTGCTAACATGCGCTGCATTATGGAGAAAGCCAGAGAGTTCCAGAAAAACATCTACTTCTGCTTCATTGACTACGCAAAAGCCTTTGACTGTGTGGACCACAGCAATCTATGGCAAGTTCTCAAAGAAATGGGAGTGCCTGACCACCTTATCTATCTCCTGAGAAATCTATACGTGGGACAGGAAGCAACAGTTAGAACTGGATATGGAACAACTGATTGGTTCAAAATTGGGAAAGGAGTACGACAAGGCTGTATATTGTCCCCCTGCTTATTTAACTTATATGCAGAATACATCATGCGGAAGGCAGGACTGGATGAATCCCAAGACGGAATTAAGATTGTGGGAAGAAATATCAACAACCTCAGATATGCAGATGATACCACTCTGATGGCAGAAATTGAGGAGGAATTAAACAACCTCTTAACGAGGGTGAAAGAGGAGAGCGCCAAAAATGGTCTGAAGCTCAACATCCAAAAAACTAAGATCATGGCCACTGGTCCCATCACCTCCTGGCAAATAGAAGGGGAAGATATGGAGGCAGTGACAGATTTTACTTTCTTGGGCTCCATGATCACTGCAGATGGTGACAGCAGCCACGAAATTAAAAGACGCCTTCTTCTTGGGAGGAAAGCGATGACAAACCTAGACAGCATCTTAAAAAGCAGAGACATCACCTTGCCGACAAAGGTCTGCATAGTCAAAGCTATGGTTTTTCCAGTAGCGATGTATGGAAGCGAGAGCTGGACCATAAAGAAGGCTGACCGCCGAAGAATTGATGCTTTTGAATTGTGGTGCTGGAGGTGACTCTTGAGAGTCCCCTGGATTGCAAGGAGAACAAACCTATCCATTCTGAAGGAAATCAACCCTGAGTGCTCCCTGGAAGGACAGATCCTGAAGCTGAGGCTCCAATACTTTGGCCATCTTATGAGAAGAGAAGACTCCCTGGAAAAGCCCCTGATGTTGGGAAAGTGTGAAGGCAAGAGGAGAAGGGGACGACAGAGGACGAGGTGGTTGGACAGTGTCATCGAAGCGACCAACATGAATTTGACCCAACTCCGGGAGGCAGTGGAAGACAGGAGGGCCTGGCGTGCTGTGGTCCATGGGGTCACGAAGAGTCGGACACGACTTAACGACTAAACAACAAAAAGCCAATAGCGAGTCCCAGCAAAATCCTATTCAATCAATGGGATTTATTATCCGTTCTTCTACGGTCGGTTCAGGGGACTTGCTTCGGCCGGGTTGGGGTTGCTGCATCCGGCCAGTTCGGTTTTGTGCCCAAAGGTGAGGAATCCCACAATCCATGTCAATGGGCCAGTTGGATGTGTGGTCTACATGTATGACCTTTGCTGGAAAACAGGCCTTCTTGAGACCCCAGCCACCCTCCCTGGCTCAGGAAATGTGGCTTCCCATACGGTAAAGTGCATCGTCAACAACATGAGGTTGGGAGTCCCAGCAACGAGGAAGAGAAGAAGAAACAAAAGCTTGGGCTCCTGGAAGAGCAGATGTCTCCCCGCAAAACAGTGGTAGCGATGCAGTGGCGGAAATATGTGCTCTCCGTCTTTGCCTTGCACGGAGGGAGGGGAAAGCGAGAGCTCCCCTCCTAGAGGAACAAAGCTGTTGATGGACAGAAGCATTGGGGGGGGGAGGTCCCTCCACGGCCTGAGGGTGTGATCCTGTGGACCCCCCATGGAGAGAAGCACAGACCTTCCTTCTATCCATCGTCAGCTCCTTCCTTCCTTCCTTCCTTCCTTCCTTCCTTCCTTCCTTCCTTCCTTCCTTCCTTCCTTCCTTCCTTCCTTCCTTCCTTCCTTCCTTCCTTCCTTCCTTCCTTCCTGTTGCCTGCCTGCCTGCCTTCCTGCCTTCCTGCCTTCCTGCCTTCCTTCCTTCCTTCCTTCCTTCCTTCCTTCCTTCCTTCCTTCCTTCCTTCCTTCCTTCCTTCCTTCCTTCCTTCCTTCCTTCCTTCCTGTTGCCTGCCTGCCTGCCTGCCTGCCTGCCTGCCTTCCTGCCTTCCTGCCTTCCTTCCTTCCTTCCTTCCTTCCTTCCTTCCTGCCTGCCTGCCTGCCTGCCTGCCTGCCTTCCTGCCTTCCTTCCTTCCTGCCTGCCTTCCTTCCTTCCTTCCTTCCTTCCTTCCTTCCTTCCTTCCTTCCTTCCTTCCTTCCTTCCTTCCTTCCTTCCTTCCTTCCTTCCTTCCTTCCTGTTGCCTGCCTTCCTTCCTTTCTGCCTTCCTTCCTTCCTTCCTTCCTTCCTTCCTTCCTTCCTTCCTTCCTTCCTTCCTTCCTTCCTGCCTTCCTTCCTTCCTGCCTTCCTGCCTTCCTTCCTTCCTGCCTTCCTTCCTGCCTGCCTTCCTTCCTGCCTTCCTTCCTGCCTCCCTCCCTCCCTCCTTCCCTCCCTCCCTCCTCCTCCTCCTCCTCCTCCTCCTCACAGCTCATGCCTCCGTCTTCTTGGCTCTTCCTCCTGCTTCCTGGAAGGGATCCATCTGTTCTTTTTAATTTCCCCGAGGCAGCTGGAAGGAAGGCGGGGAGATTAAAGAGGAGCTTCTGCCTTCGGAATCGAGGTGGCCCTTGGGGCTCTGCCAGCTGCCCTCGCGCCCACGGCCCGATAGGAGAGCCGCCTTTGCCGGTTTAAGGAGCCTGGCGCCCTTCCCTGGGGTCTGTCTCCCCCCACCCCAGGGTTTGCTTTCCAGACTCTCCACCCTCTGGGCCATCCCAAACCTTTCCTGCTCCTCCCCCGCCCTTCGGCTCTTTGACCTCTTTGTTTCTCTTCTGTGCCCATCCCAGGGCGGGCCCTGGGGGAGAGGCGGGGGGGGGCAAGAGAGGAAGGGGCCTTCCGAGGAGCTCCGGCCATCCAGGGGCTTGCTGGTCATGCCAGCTGGAGAGCCCGGCTCTCGCACCCCACCCCACCCCCTTGGTCCTGCACAGTCTCTGCTTCAGGGTGGGCGTCCCGGGTGCGGGTGCTGCTGCCGTTCCCCCCCCCCCCCCCCCGTTTGCCCCGAGGAGTTCCTTCGGATCGGTGCTGATTGAATGTGAGGTGACAAGGCCCCAGGCCCTCTCACTCCATACGGCCGCCGTCCCTGGCCACAGCTGTAGCCCAGCGGTGGGGGGGGGGGGTGAGAGAGGGTGTGCTTTGTGGTTGATTGTTCTTGACTTGTCACTTCACAGCACAGTTGGCGGTGGAGACGCTGGGAGGCCTTTCCCGGGTGCCTTGGTGGTGGTGGTGGTGGTGGTGGTGGGAGGTGAGCCAGCTGTGCTGCTCTCTTGCAGCAAAAAGGACAGAGAACCGGGTGGCCCCTGGAAAGAAGATCAGTTCACGGCACACGTCCCAGGCAAGGGGGGGGGGCTTCTCCCCGGGTGGTGGAGCTGAAAGAGGGACCCCGGAAGGCCTTCTAGTCCAGCCCCTTTTGGGATCGCGATGGTCTCTCTCTCTCTAGTTGAAAATGAAGGGAGGGGCAACTGTTCTGCATAAAAGCAAGATTTTTTGATTTGTTTTGTTTTCCTTTCATTGCATACATCGGAAGAGAGGGAATCCGCACTCTCTCTTTGAACCTCCTTTTTGTGTGTTTGTTTGTGTTGGTTCTCGGCTGTGGGTTTTGTCTTTTCATCGGAGCTTTGATCTCTGTTGTGTGATCCAGAGGGCTCCTCTTGTATGTGAATTTCTGTGTTTTATGCCGGTTCACCCTCCGGTGCGTCTCTGCTTGCAAAAGTATCCTGCTTAGATTATTCAGCTCCAAACTCACCTCAGTTTTCCTCCTGCTTCTGGATAAACTCAGCATAATCTTTCCAGGTTCTGACGTTTTGCTGAGGCCTCTGATCGCCCTCCTTGTCTCTTCAGGCGCCTTTTCCTGTCGGGACGTGGCCACTGATTTTTCCGTAGACTCCAAAGGCTTCCAGCAGGTTTTATCCAGCAGGGAGCCTTCAGGGCCCGCAGTGACCCAGGCCTTCGGGCACAGCTGAGAGAAGGTGATTCCTTCTGATGTAGGAACCGAATTGCTTAAAGCCTGCCAGCCCAGCCCGTTTTCTTTGACCTGGGTTTTCGTGGAGATCTTCCTTGTCCGTGTAAGGTCCTGGCGAAGGACACTTTTCGGAGCGCTATAGCGTGTCATCCAGAACACGAGAAGGCCGCCAGGAGCTGGGGCTCCCCCTTGGTGTCATCCTGTCCCGGTCCTGATCCGGGAAGGCACAGTCATTGAAAGCGCAGGCTGGCTGGCTGGCTGGCTGGCTCCCAAGGCGGCCGGCCTCCCCTCTGGTGCCCCCTCGCCCTTCGGGCATCTGCTCGGACAGGCAGCCCTGAGCCTGCCGAGAGGCTTTCTCTTCTGCCGCTGAAGGGCCTCCAACGGAGGGTTCGAAGTTGCCACACCAGCGAGGGGCAAAAGGGGAAAACACGTCGCTGCTTTCCTTGCGCTGGATGGGCAGCGTCTCGGAGGTGTTGTCTCTGGCGGCTGAATGAAGCCTTTCAGGGAGAAGAGGGGAGCATGAAGGCAGGGCGGGGGTGCGCTTGGACACCCCCCCCCCGCCCCCGGACACTGGCCGGACAAGCGCCACTCTCGGGGAAAACCGGGCACCAAGAGACATGCCCCCCTCTCAGGTTGCTTTCATGCCCAAAGGTGGGGATGATTGAAGAGGGTTGGCGCTCAAAACCTCTTTCAGGGAAAGAGAGAAGCCGGCCTCTCCTTTTCCGAGGGGTCCAGAAGGCCAAGAGCGGGTTGCAATCGGGCGGGGTGGGGGGTGCTGACACATGCCCTTTTTTGCGGGCACGCACCCACATGGGCACCGGTCCCTTCCTACAGGCGGCCTCCGGTTGTCCTTGTGTGTTGCCCTCTGTCCGAAGTGGCTGGGGGGGACTTTGAGTTGCAGCTGCCGGGAGGGAGCGCCGGGGGGGGGGGGAGCAGTGGGAATGCAGCCAAGGCTCTGGGTGGCGCCTCCAATGAAGCCTCCCCTGCTCTTGTCATCATCCTCGTGACAGGCCTGGCCCTGTTTTGACACTTGCTCCCTCCCCCTCGTAGGACTCCACACGAGTCCATATGGTGCTTGGCAAGTTGCCGGAGGAGCCGGGTCATGTCCCCATAGCTGGGGGGTGGGAGTGGGTGGGTTAAGATTCAGGCTGTGGAGAGAGCGAAGCATCCTCTCCCTCCCTCCCTCCCCTCGCCACCGTGATCGCTCTCACTCAGGGGATGTTCTTGGGGTTAAAAAGTTTCTGTCGTTCCCTCGCTCGCTCGCTCGCTTCCGTTCTGTCTCTTTCCTCCATCACGTGCTCTCCCCAGACACCTTTGGGTCTACACCGTCCACTCTTCCTGTCGTGCTGAGCTCCCGGGAGCTGGATCTGTCCCCTCTTGGCTTCTTGTTGGCCAAGTAGCTTGAGTCCCGTCACTCGGGTCTGGAGCATCTGCTTTTCATCATCTGCTGAATCTTGCAATTAGCGTGGGTTGTTTTCGTATCCAAAGGAGCAGCAATATTAATTTGACGCACCTTTTGGCTCCTTGTAGGAAAAACATGTTTTCCTTGGTGCAGGAATTCCTGCACTGCCTCCGAAGAAAGTTTAGCCCAGTCCACGAAACCTGAGGACAGATCAGAGCCATTCCTCTCCGAGCGGACGAAGGGCTGTTTTTTGTCATTGGGGCTTTGTCTGTGAGTGACCTAGTCCGTGCTCTGAAAAACAGCCACCTCTCAAAGGATGGATCGTAGCCAGTCGAAACCAAGAGGCCCTTCTTGGAGGAACCGGCCGGAGAGGACAGGAAAGCCCAGGGATCGACCTTGCTCTTAGGGAGACCCTTGAGCCCCTCGAGGTTGGGAAGCGCCAACGCTGGCTGGTTGCCATGGATCTCTAGCAAGATCCCCTTTCCTCACCCTTCTCAGAGATCTCTGGTCTTCCCCGGGGATCTCCCATCCAGCCACGAACCAGGCTTAGCTCTGCTTCGCTTCCAAAGTCAGACAAAAACCTGGGTGTGTCAGAGGAGTTATGCGGGTGAGGCTCGTGTGGGTCCAGGACCCCCGAAGGACCGTTTCTCCCCTGTCTGAGCCATCACTGTGCTTAAGGTCATCTGAGGAGGCCCTTCTCTCCGTCCCATGGCCAGCGCAAGCCCAGCTGATGGGGACACGAGAGAAGGCCTTCTCTGGGGCAGCTCCCAGGCTATGGGAGGCTCTCCCTCGGGAGGTCAATCTGGCCCACCCTGCCTTTTGGGTCCTCCCACCGGCAGCTTGAAGACCCACCTTTTCGGGCAGGCTTTTAAGCAACCATGATTGGATCCCTGAATGTCTTCTTAGCTCATTTTTAATGTTCTCTTGCTTTTATTTATTCAATTGTGTTTTGATCCGTGTATAGTTTAATTGTTTTTTTAACATTATGTTTTCAATTCTATTCTTTTAATATTGTGAGCCGCCTTAGGTCCCCTTATTGGGATAAAGGCGGCCTATAAATAAAACAAATAATAATAATAATAACAGCAAGGTGCACTTGTGTGTGTGTGTGCATGCACACACAGACACACGAACACACACACACAGAGTACTTAGGGTTCACCCTCACCTGCCCTCTCCCCTTGTTTCCAGTGTCGACCTGGTCCACGCCCAGATCCATATCTCCGAAGGGAAAAGTCTTCCCGAGCTGGGCCTGAAACAGGACAATGTGCGGATCAACGGCTGCGCCATTCAGTGCCGCGTGACCACGGAGGATCCTGCCCGCGGGTTTCAGCCGGACACGGGTCGCATTGAGGTAGGATGGCAGTGCCAGCTCCCCTGATCCTCCCCATGCTCATAACAGCTCATCCTCCTCTGATGATTTTCCTTCCGGCTCGGAAGAGGCAGGTTTGGTTTGCTGGGCAGGGCAGGGCAGAGCATGACCCCGACCAGGGTGGATGTTGGGTTAAGACGCTTGGCTCCTGCTGAGTTAGATCACAGAAGCCTTGAAGGTGGTGGTTCTCCTTTTTTGTAAGCCTGGCTTTTGAAATTCCAAATGGCTTGTTCAAACGTCGATCTGTTCAGGTGCAAAGGGTCAGGAGGGAAGGTGAGGGAAGCGAGATAAACAGACCTGCTGGCAGCTCCCTGCCTTCCTTAAGAGGTCAAAGGATAAAGAGGCCGGTTGGCCAGAGGAGGAAGGAGGCAGAACGAAACCTCGGCCTTGTGTTGTTTGATGCCCTTGGCTTTCTTCCTCATTAAGCGGCTCAGCCCAGGTTAGAAACAGAGGCAGATAAAAACACAAGAAGTGACGATTCAGTCTGGCAGAATAAGAGTGTGTGAGCGAGAGAGAGAAAGGGCCTTCTGGTCTCCTTCGGGAAGGAGTCAAGGTGGGCCTCTGAGCTTCCGCCAACCTTGGGTGGGTGGAGAAAGGTTCCTACCGCTGAGCACTCTGCACGAACACGCGGGACCTCTTGGGGCCGGTTTCTCTATACAGTCCTGGGCACACACAAATCCTTGTGTCAGGATTTTCTGGCAGGCAGGCTCCCCTCCTGTAGAAGTGAGTGGAAACTGGGCAATTGTCTATTTATTTTTGCCTGGTTTTATGGGTGTCCGTTAGGAGAGTGAATTAATTTGCCTTGAGATATTCTGTCTGCACACCCCTACACGCACCCGTGAGCATTTTGTGAGTCACCCGCCTCCCATTTTCCATCTCAGCTGTTCAGCTTTCTCAGTTCCCTATCATTCTGGGTTGTAGCCCACATTTTTTTTTCCCTCTGTCCCCCCTTTGGTGGTCTGGCTCACGGTTTCCCTCGCCCAGCTTGACTGGAGGCGGTCTGGGAGGCGTCTTCTCAGGGCGAGAGGTGCTTGCCATTCCCACCCACCCAGTTGCTAAAAGGTTCAGAGACCCCACCGTGGATGCCAGAATGGACGCAAAGTCTTCCTTGCCTTCCTCCCCTCCATCATGGCATGGCACGTCCCCCTCCTGCCTTGAATTCATCCCCTCCCCTCCTTTGGGGCAGCTCCGGGTGAGAGAGAGCAGTGGGCTCAGGCGGCCCCGTTTGGGTGTGGGAGGTTTCCGAAGGGTGGGAAACTCCAGGTCTCAAGCCCAGGGAGGGAGGGGCCGCATCCCTGTCGTGCCTGCAGAGCCTCCCACGTTGTGAAACCCTGGAGCGTAGCCATGGCTGCCAGCTGGCTTTGCCCACGCCAGACGGGGTGGGCAGCGGCCTGACTCAGAAGGTGGGCCGAAGGGCGAGGAGTTCCTCAGCTGACAGAAGCAGGCCCTGGGGGGACGACCCCTCCCTTGGCTTCGCTTCCAGGTCCTAGCATCCCAGCAGCTGGGAATGGGCCTCCAAAAGGGTCATCTAGTCCAACCCATGGCTGCCCCCCCTGCCCCCCCCAAGGAAAGAGCCCCCCACCTCCGCTGATCAATCCGTTCCTTCATCAAGCAGCTCATATTCTTGGAAAGTTATTCCTAAGTTTTTGTTGGGGCCTGAGATTGAAGTTTGGCACCCTGCAAAATGCATGGCAATGGGTCTTTGTGCAAAATATCAGCCGGATTTATCTGCTCGCGACCGAAGCAGGGGGGAAAGATATAAAATCATGCTTCCGCTGTGTTTAACGCCTAGAAGTGAGAGGAAGGATCTACAAATTAGCTCTGGCCAATGTGGGGAGCGCCACTGGGTTCTCCCTCTTTTATGCCACCCTGGTGAGAAGATTCTGATTGACGGGAGGGACTCTGTGGGACCTGCTATAAGAGGGGAAAGGGCCACACGGCCAGACCTGCAGGCACTGGGGAGGGAGGGAGGGAGACTTCGTCCGCAGGCTACCCTTTTTCCTCACAGAGCGGGAATTGGGGGGGGGGGGTGAAAGGCTAGCGGCCAGAGTGCCCGGCTGCTGGACCCACACTCTGCCGCCCCTGTGGGTGGTGGTTCCTCCCCACCACCCCCCCAAACCCCACAAAGCCTTCCCGAGCTTCCCCCTTCTCCTCGGCCCTCCGTGGCCTCTGAGCATCGGTCCCGCCCCATGTGGAGACCCCAGTGGTGGTGGAGGAGGGGGCACGGGGAGGGAGGCCTCACGGCCCCCAGCCCAGCTGCCCGCCCACCATTCCCCACCCCCACCACCACCACCCCGAGGATTCCCTTGCTAGCAAGGGAAGGGAAGCCGCTTGTTGCCGTCTGCCCTCTGTTCGGAAGAAAGTCTGTCTGGGAATCTGGGTGGGGTTTTTAAATCCTATAAGGTTACGGCTGATGACTGGAGACAATCCTGGTGTCCTCTCTCTCCCCCCCCCCCCCACAACCACCAAAGCCTCCTGGTTGTTGGGGCCAACTTGCAAAACCAGGGGCCCTGCAAAGCCTGCCCCACAGCCGTCGTGGGGGGGGGGTGGGGGTTTTCCCCAGGCATTTGCTTGTGTCCGAGAGCAAGAAGGTGCCGACCAGGGCCAGGTTCCTGTCCTTGGAGCAAAACGGCCCCCCTTTGAAGGTGGTTTCTCTGGGTGGATCTTTGACCCGCTTTCCTCTGCCAGGGAATATCGATGCCCTTTGCGTGCCCGCGGACGACACCAATCCGAGCTCAAAGAGGGGTTGGGTGGTTGTCTAAGAGCGGTGGGCCTTCTCCGAGAGGGAGGCTGGCTGGTGGAAGGAGGAGCGGCCTCCGTGCGTCTCTGCCCCACAGAGGCCTCGTTCGCATGGAGCGCATTTGCCCGAGTGGGGCTTCCGGGGGGGAAAAGGGCAAACGTTGGAACCCCGTTGGATCCCCTCCATGCGCCTTTGCTCTTGTCACTTTGGAACGGTTACGACGACCCAGGAAGGCAGGCCAGACGGCATCCCTGTAGCTGCGGGCCTCTGGAGACGGTGGGACGGTTGTCCGTGGGAGGCTTTTAAGTACAGGTTGAGTGGCCGTCTGTCGGGGCGGCATCCGCTCTCAGCTCCCCGCCTCGGCCACGGAGGGTTGGTCTGGATGACCCTTTGGGGTCCCTTCCACCACCACCCCCTACAGTGTTTTTTTGTCGTAAGAGTATCGCCTGGAAGTCGTGAGCTACGAGCAAGGGAGTAACCTCTGAAGCCGGCCCTTTCTCTCGATAATGAGGGCATAACAAAGCTGTATTTCAAAACCAAGGGGAAAGCTGGGAGTGAAGTGATTTTATGGCGTTTTCCTTGCAACTTTGTGCTGTTGCCTTTCAAGAGAGGTTTTGTCAGCAATTTTCCAAGGTTTCAGCCATTCTGTTGCCAATCCTGTGGATTTTTTCCTCCACAAAAAAAGTACGGTAAACAAGCGAGGAAAGAAAGCTGTTTGCAAAGAGGTGTTTTGAAACATTGCAGTGGCAACAAATTACATTTCAGGCGTTGTAGTAAATGATAAGGAATGCGTGGCTTGTAAGAAGTAACTTTTTGAACAAGAGCCCAGGTCACACACACACACACACACACACACACACCTAGTACTGGTGCACAGAGGGTGCTTATTTACGTTGGTCTTCTTGAGGAAGGGGTGGACGGAGGTTTCCAACTTAAGGAGGTTGAATGCTCTGCTCATCCCTTTGAAACCCAACGATCCCAACTCTGCTCAGGAACATCGACAGGTAAACCACCTGGCCTGGCTACCAGCCTGCCTGCCTCTTTCCGGCCGGCGCCCCCTCCTCGCCTTGGGCGACTTGGTTTCCCCACAACCCTCTCTGGATCAGGCTCAGGCAGGACTTAGGCAAGAGGCTTCCTAGGAGGAAGGCAGGCGGGGGGGGGGGGGCGTTGGCATGGGCAGGAGGGCCCGAAATGGGCAGGAAGGGGGCTTGGCAGGCAGCAGAATCAGGCCAGTCCACTCCCGGGTGTTTCCTTCCTTCCTTCAGGACGGCTCTTCTTCGGTGCATAAGACGGGCCTTAATAATCTATCATTAGACAATGATTCTAATCTGTTTTTAAGTTCCTGTTTTGTCGTGCAACACTTCAGCATCCCTGGTGGAGCAGAGAAGGCGAAGAGATAAATATTTCAGATAAAGCAGTGCAGTAAATAAATAATAATACATCTGGCCACGCGGCCCCTCCCTCTCTCCAGGATTGCAGGGGGGGGGAAAAGAGGTTGGCACGGGGGGGTCCTTCTCACCCCCCACCAAAAAGAGGGAGGGAGAAAGAAGGAAGGAAGGAAGAGGAGGAAGCTGTGCCTGGGAAGGGGTGTGTGTGTGTGTTCTGTGGGTCATCTTCCTTCCCCTCTCGCTATATATATATTTTTAAAGCGTGATTGACGGCTGCCTTGGCAGGATCGCCTCCCTTCTCGTGAAGGGCAGAACCTGGAGCTCTCCAGGCACAACCAGCAGCTTCCTCTTCTCTCTCTGTCTTTCTCGCTTTGAGGAACTGGGTTTCCATGGAGATCGGACCACCGAAGGAGTGATAGTGGGGGGGGGGGGGGGAGAGGCTCCTATTCCCCTCCTTCCTCCTCCTTCCTTCCACCAGCCGGCGCCTTCAGAGAACATTTGGGGATGGACCGGCTCTTCCTCTCTTCCTCGTTCACAGCATCTCTGGGGCATCTTCTCAGCCCCCCTTTCCAGCTCTCCGTCCCTTTGACTGAGAGGGAAAGGTGGGGTTGGAAATGGAGGGCATTTCCACCGGGAAACTCTCCCCGTGTTCGTTTCTGTGTCACGAAAACCTACGCCGAGCCTGGCAGTGCCTCGAAGGCTCATGTTTCTTTCCTTTGGTGGCCCCATGGCCCACTTGCTTCGTGACTGCTGCAGTCCACGGATGTGTCTCCCAAAGAGAAGACGTCTTCCTTCAGGTGCCACAAGGCTGTTCTCATCTTTATGGGCCTTCAAATTGCCTCTCTCGTATTTTGCCTCTCCGGAAGGCCCTGTCTTTAACAGCCCAGGTCTTGCAAACTCAGGGCTGTGGCTTCCTTTAAGGAGCCAATCTATCTCGTGTTCAGTCTTCCTCTTTCCCTGTGGCCTCCAGCGTTTCCCAGCATTATATTAAAAGCAGTTAGTTTGAATCCTAGATATCCTGTGAGGTGTAGCGGATAGAGCCATGGCCTAGGACTCTGGAGGCAGAAGGCCCGTGGGCCAGCAGCCTAACACAGCCGAGCATCTATTAGCCGCCGAGCGTTCTTGGAAGGAAAGGGAGATGTCAGCAGAGTACGGAAGAATCCCCGCTGCACCCCAGAGTTTTTCTTACTATGACACTAAGGATCCCCCCTGCCACCACGGCATCAAGAATTTGGGGTTTCCGTAGGAGCCCGTGAGCCACTGATGGGCAGCTGATGGTGTGGCCAGTAGTTACCCATGGCAGGCCTGTCAGGAGGCCTGGATTCCCATCGCAGGTGGGCTTGGAGACGTGATGCTGACGCGGAGCAGGCTTCGGAGGCCCATCCTCCCTCCTGTCTTCGGGGACCCTTTCCCGCTCTCTCCCCTGCCCCTCTGCAAAAAACCCTGGTTCACACAGGCCTCCGAGGGCCCCCCCCTGCTCCTCCTCCGGTGTCGCTCTTGGCCTCGGACCCCACAGCCCTGCTTCTGAGTAGGTCTCCCGAGGGTCCGTCCCTGGAGCAGGGATGCCAGGCGAGGAGAGGCCGGGCCCTGTTTTCCCAGCCCTGACCTCGTGGGGGGGGGGGGTGTGTGTGTCATCCTCGGACCAGGAGGTTGGCCGGCGCCCAGCTTCTTATCTCTGCCCGGCACCCGCCAGCCCTCCCTGGCTTCTTTTACACTCTCCTTCCAGAGCGGCCTTTTATTCCCGAGCAAACGCCTTGCGTTGTTCCTCTGAGACCCTCGCAGTGGGAGATAAGAGGTAGAACTGGTGAGGAGGTGAGATATTTTCTCGTGCTCTGGGGTTGGGGGGGGGGCGGAATTCTCCTCTGGAGCCAAGCCTTAGCGGGGGGGGGGGGGGGGCGGTGTTGCATAGCACTTGGATATCTGTGCACATTTTTAAGGATGAGAAGCACCAAGAGGAGGCATCTGCCTCTTTGGGGGGCTTGCCGGGGGTGCCCCTGCTCCGTGCAGGAGAATCAGACCCATTTTTTGTCCCTGTGGGTGAAAGGTGTAACCAGGGATGACCCGCAGTTATCCACAGGAGCCATTAAGGAGATGCAATTTCTTTAAAGCACAGCAGCTAAACAGGGTGTAAGATCCACAAAACGAAGGCACACTACGAAGAGGGCCCCTGGGGCTGGGGCCGTGGTCTGACAGGCGCTTTGAAGGCGGGTGGAGAGTCACCACTTGAGCCAAGGCCGTGGGTGCTAAAATGGCCTTTTCATTGACGCAAGGAAAGCAGAAACCGCCCTGCCCCTTGAGGAAGGGGCCCGGATCTCTCTCTTTGGGATGCAACAGGCATTCAGCAGCTTGCTCCTTCCTCCGTGTGGGTGTTTGGCCTCTTCTGCCCGTCCGGGCTCCCCTTCTCCTTGGCAGGAGGCAGAAAACGGCTCCCGTCTCTTCTGCCCAGTCTCCTCACCCCGCCACCCACCACCCCACGCTGACTTTTCCCCTATCGGTGCCAAAACTGGTTCCAATTACTGCCAGTCACAGAAGAAATGAGACGGAGGGTCAGCGAGGGAGAGGGAGAGAGATTGAGAGAACGGAGAAGTGGAAGCAGGAAGGCTGTTGTGTTTGCCCCTTTCAGTCCGTCTGGTTGCTAACAAGGAACCAGTTTTATGTCTGTGGGAGAAGCCCCAGGCAGGGGAGGTCCTGCGGGTTCCAAACTACAAGGCCCATCATTCAGCACAGCATGGCCGTGGTAGGCTGAGCACCTTTCTAAGCGCTCCCCCTTTTTCCACCCCAACTCTCATGGACACGCAGGCGCCGGATCTGTTCAGAGTCCCAGAGCGCAGAGCGGGTCCGGCTAGCACTTCTCGGTAGCCGAAACCAGGCTGGTTTGGGGATTTTAAAAAGCATAAATGTGCCGGAATCACTCTTCCGAAACCATTTGCCCATTAGATAGGCTGTGGATGCCTAATTAATCAAATAACTAATTAGGGGCTTGAAAAAGAAGTGCATTAGGTACGCCGGCTCATGATAATAGGAACGAGAGAACCTTAATTTAATTGAATTGAGTCAGAAGCCCCTCAAGGGAGGAGGGTGGAAAGAGCGGGAGGGCGGATGGAGGCAGGGCGGCTTTCATCCGGAGTCTTCTTAAGAGGGTGTTTTATTTTGAGGGAAGCGGATCCATTTGGCTAGCGAATGGAGGCTCGAACTGGCCGATCAGTGGGAAGCCGGCCACCGGGGACCTGCCCCCCTTCATGGGGGTTCCCCTTGTGACTGGCCTTTGTCAAGCGGCTTCCGACTTAGGTGACCCTGTTGACCCCCGGAGCGCCAAGGATTCCTGCCCGTCCCAGCCCCGCTTTCTTCATCAGGCCTTAATCCGAAAGAGCCATTTTTCCACCCGACAAGCACAGTTTGCCCTGAGGCAGGTGAGGCTGCCGGGGGGGCAAAAAAAAAACACAGAGGGGGGTTTGGAGGTCTGGGGAGTCTTAGGGCCCAGGTTTGGACCCTGCCTGGTGTGAACGACCACCTGCTCCAGAGCTAGACTCTGGTGGAGAAACAGGTTCATAACCATCAATCGTGATTTAGTTTGATGCTGAGGGTTATTCCGGACAATGGCCTGAAAGGGTGGAAGAGGAGAAACCCTTTGTTGGACCAAACGAGGAGACAGGGGTGTCAGGAAGATGGTGAGAGTGGGATCGGAGGGGAATGGCCCTTCCCTCGGCCGTCCATCGCTCTCCACCCATGGCTGGGGGCACATCTTGTGGCAGTGAGTTCCATGGGTTCATTTTGAGACCTGTTGCCAGAGACTCTGACATCTGAAGTAAGAAGCAGACATTTCCAATTATCTCCTCCTCCTCCTCCTGTTCATTTCTACCAGGCTTTTAATGCTTCTGTTTCTTATTCGGCCTTGTCATTACACTCCGTCTGTTAGTTTTTCCAGAAAACAATGTTTAAGAAGTTTATTTAGTATTTACTGACCTATTTACCTCTGTTTCCCCATTCATATCCTGCTTTTCTTCTAATGAGGCAGCTTACAAAAATTATTTTTAAGAAACTGCTGTATAAATAAGCTGTATTATTAAAATGCAATAGTGTAGCAATGTTAATAACAATAGCTAAAAAGAATTAAAAACATTTTTCTACAAGGCCATTAAAGGCTTCTTTCTCCGCCCCTGCCCCTTTTCATGGCTAAAGGCCTGCCTGAAACGAAAGGTATTTGCCTGCCGGCGGGAGGACCGCAAAGATGGAGCCAGCCTGGATTCCTGTGGCAGGGAGTTCCAGAGTCTGGGAGCAGCCTCCTGTGTCTCCCATTAAAGTGCACCTGTGAAGGTGGCAGGATGGAGAGAAGGGCCTCTGCAGAAGATCATGAGCCGGGAAGGCTTGTATGGGGAGATGCGGTCCTTCAGGGAGCCTGGACCCGAGGCTTTGTAGGTCATAAACGACCCTTTGAGTTGGGCCCAGAGACGGATTGGCAGCGGGTGAAGCTGTTGCAAGAGGGGAGTCGAGTGCTCCCTGAAACCAGCCCCAGCCGGCCGCTTGGCCGCAGCCTTTGGCACCCGTGGAAGTTTCCAAACCCTCTTCAAGGGCAGCCCTACGCAGAGTATATTGCAGTAGTCCAGGTGGGATGTGACTAAGGCATGTGTCAACATGACCTGGTGAGCTGGTCAAGTGGTTCCCTGTTGCCTTTTAGACTGTCAGAAACGAGTCCTGCTTCCCCCCCCCCCCCCCCCGGTGAGCTTCTGAGGGCATCCACCCACCCCCCGCAGTCACTACGGTGCTGCCTCTCCCCATTGATCCAACCAGAACCTTCCTTTCCAGCCTTGCTGTCGGGGGCTGAGATGCGGGAGCCCTGGAGGCGCCTGCGTCAAAGTCCACCCCACCCCAACCTTGCCAAGCCCTGGTTGCTCACCACGCCGGTGGGTCTCTTTCTGGGTGAATAAGAAAGCCTGGACCGTGGCTGCAGGTTCCCTTCACCTTCCCTCCCCCCCCCCCCCCCAGTCACGGAATAGAGAATACCATGCTCTGTGCTTGTTGTTTAACATGCCCAGCGTGTTCTGGGTGGTTATCGTTTTGAGGTACTTCTGGAATGTGCTTTCTCCAGGAAAACCGACGCGACACCCTTTCTGGTCCAAACCTCCTTGAGTCCAAGCTGTCGGCCGAAGGTCTGCCAGGCAAGCCATTTCCCCCCCCCCCCTTTCGGGCTGCCCTTCTGTCGTGGGGCCGGGTCTGTGGTAAGAGGCAGGGTGGTTTGTCCAGCCCATGGATGCAGGAGGGCACGGCGGCTGGGCGGCCAAAGGAGCAAAATGGCCCATGCCGTCGGCATTACGTGGTGGCAGAAGGCAGGGGTGGGTCCCACCACCCGTGGGCGACTGAGAGGTGTGGGCAGAAGGCTCAGCGTTTCGCCCTGCCTGGGAGGGACGTGGCTGCCAGGCGAGGTCAACGGCATGGCTGGGCGGCCTCCTCGCTTTGTGGCCAGGGTGAAGAAAGGGGCAGGAAACCTCAGAGTGCCCGATTGTGGCCTTTTCAGGTCTTTCAACTCTCCTGCGCTCTACGTGTCAGAAGCTGCCCCGTTGCTCAACGTGGCTTCCTGGTGAAGGACCCCAGTGCCCCCCCCCCCCCTGCAATGTGCCACTCGGGGCAGGCAGAAATAGCCTCGGTGGCCGGCGAGGTTCTCGTGCCTTCACGCCCAATCGTGCCCTGGCCTCCTTTCATGGATTGTTAGTTTTGCAGTTGCCATAGCAATAGGATTTATCGCGATTGTATTATGACAGATTTTGACAGGTTCACAAAAGTGTTTATTTTGTGGCGGTAGCTGTTGTTCCCTGGTGCTTTGCCCCCAACCATCTACTGCAGGTTTTTGTATCCTGAAAACTTACCTCGAAGGCTGAGTGTCGTAGCAGAACTTCAAGGTTTCCTTGAAAACGAGTCACTGTTCCTTTTTTGTTATTGGCGAACGGGGGGGGGGGGGGCGGGAAGGGACCGCCGGGCGCTGTGATGATGGCAAGGCCCAGGGGATGGAGCGCAGATCTGCCGGTTTTACAGCGTGGTTGTGAACGCACTCGGGAAGGACCGCATAAAACGAACCCCGTCCTTGTCCTACAAGGAGCGAAGGCCCCCCTCCAGAGAGAGGGAGGGAGGGAGGCGGGCGAACGGCCGGGCGCAGGGCTGTCGGTCTGAGCCTTTCCCTCTCTCTCTTCCCCTTCGGATATATTTGTCTGCTTCCCTTTCCCTTCTGCTTTTCACTGCGAGGTTTGTGGGGGCGGGAGATGAAACCAGGACTTCAGGAAGCGCCGGGAAGGGAGAATGGAAACCTAGAAAGGGCAGGTGGTTCCTTGGGGGGGGGGGGGCAGGGGGGCCGTGGCCTCCTTTCTTGTCACATCCACAAGGATCGTTCGAAGGCTGCTCACGTTGGCCGGTCAGTTTGTTTGCGGATCGTAGCTGGCGAGTTGGAGACGAAGCCTTCCCGAGGAAGCGCTGCTTGTACTCCCCTCGCCAGGCGAAGAAGGGCGAGCGAGTCTGAGGGCCTCCGGAAGGCCAGCGGAGAGATCCGGGGCTGCGGGTCCCCTCGGGCGAACGGGGGTTCTGGCAGCCTGTTTTAAGGACCCCCTCTGTGTCCCTTGGCTGTTTTGACAGCCAAACCGTTGGTCATCGTGTGCCGTCCAGTCAGTTCTGACTTAGGACGACCCTTTTCAGGGCCGTTGAGGGGGTTGCCCCAGGACCGACCGTGCCGCGTTTGCCCAAAGCCACCCAGGCTGGCTCTTCTCTGCGAAACCGCAGGGGGAGCTTGAACTCAAGGAGCCGAAACAGGTGGGGAAGCGCCAGGCCCTCCCCAGGAAGGCAGGCGCCAGATCCTGTGCCTGCTTTGGGGAACCCGATCCCAGAAGCCCTGACACCTTTCGGCCACCCGCTCTTCCTGAAATCTCTGTCACGAGCTCCACAGGGCAAAGGGCCTGGTCTTGATTTGGAGGGCGGAGAGAGGGGTCCCCGGCCAGCCCCACACTGAACCGTTGAGGCAGACAGAATGGGGGTGGGTGGGTGGGAGGGAAGGAAGGAAGGAAGGAAGGATGCTTAAAGGGCTTGGCAGATTACTCATGTGTCACTTGCCGCGTGCCCCACTCTCAATCTCTCTCTCTCTCTCTCTCTCTCTCTCTCACACACACACACACACACACACCCCTTCCCGGCTGCTCCCCCCCCCTCCGCCTGCTCTGACATTTTCATTCTGCCACATGAGGCGAAGGCTTAAAGGTGTGGAAAAGACGGTTTTCAGGGGCTCGGGAGGGCTTGGTCGGGAGCAGAAGGTGGGGCTCCGTGCTTAGTGACATTTTTGGGGTGCCAAAGCTGTCGTGCAGAAGGAGGGAGACGGCTGTCTCAGAGCAGGAAGGCCCGGGCGGGCGGGCGGGCGGACAGACGTGCTTCCTGCTGATTCCAGCCTGGGGGGGGGCGCAGGTAGGTGGACGTAAGGAAGCCTCCCCCTTTGGGTGGATTGATCCGAGAGGCGGCTGCTCCCACGTGCAGGCAAAGAAACAACCACCCACCGCAGACACCCCCCCCCCCCCGTGGTCTAAACAGAGAGAGAGAGATGTTGGTGGGGGTCAGCAGCTGGATTGGCAGGCACCTCCGCTCAGCAAAGTAGAGTCCCCCATGGAAATGGGGGGAGGGAGTCCCTTGTGGTGAAGAGCAGCCCTTGCCGTCAGGAAGCTGTTCCCAAACGTTTAGCTGAAGCATGCTGCACACACCCTCACACACACACACACACACACACGCCTGCGTGCCTACACGCGTGCACATGGAGCGCTTTGGAAGAGAATGAGGAATCAACGAGTGGAAAAAGCCTCCCAGCTCCTGGATGACCCGACGCTGTCGATCGGCCGGGGGTTTTCTGCTAATTGCGTTATTTACCAGCTGGAGGGGCTTTCCATCCATTGGGCTGCCAAGGAAAGTCGAGCCGCCATGTGTCCCTCACTGCGGGGTGAGCCATGCGCGGCCTCAGCACTGGGGAGGTCAATTAGGGCCAGTCTCTGGCCTTCCTCTCGACTGGCAAGTCCGGGAAAGGAGACGGGAACAAGATGGACGCCTCCGTACAGGGACAGGGGTTGCCACCCTGTCTGGTGCAGCCGGTCGGTCTTGGGGTGCCAGGCTGGGCCGGGTGCAAACCCTGAGCCCAGCCGGGGAGCTCATGCCATGTGTGGAAATAGGAAACCCAGCCATAGAAAATAGCAGTCAGAACGAAGATCATGTGTTCATGTGGTCTGTGAAATAAGGAGCAAGCCAGACTGCCCCAAGAAAAGGGAAAAAAGAGGCAACCCTGTGCCATCTTAGGAGACCCACAGGTTTTCTTGGCCCTGAGCTTTCACAAAGGGCAACAGCCGGGTTTGGGGGCACACCCACCCACCCCGCTCTCCGGAAGGGTAACTGCGCCAGTCTTTAAAGTGTGGTGAAGTGGCTTTACGGCCACAGACGACAGGCCGATAGGGCAAATCCCCAGGGAATTTGCTATTGGGGGAGAGAGAGACGGTTTTTCTACTCAAGGGATGGCGCCTCTGTGGGAGATGAATCTGAGGACGCTTCAGGCTTTTTCGATGGCTGTTGTCCCAGAGAGCTCGGATGGACTCTCTTGGAGGCAGGCGGGCCTCTCCTTCCGTGGCGGTTTTCAAACAACGGTTGGGTGGCCTTTTTCTCCGGGATGCGCTCAAATGTCCCGCATCACCAGCATGTGGGAGGGACTGGATGGCCTTCTGGGTCTCTCTCCGCTTCGGTGCGATGCCAAATTTCTCAGCTCCTGCTTACATACGTAGAAGCGTTTCTGTGGCTATTTCAGAAGGCACTCCGCTTCGGTTACAATGTCGAGTCCTTCCACGTTCCAAGCAGCCGGCGAGTGTCTTTGCTTGGCCCAATGGCAAGAACCTCGAATTCAAGGGTCACCTCACGGCCTTCTTTTGAAAACCACATTTTAAGGGTCCCTTAAAATGATGGTTCAGTTTGGCATCCTTGAACCTCGGAGGATCAGAGAGGAGATCTTAGATGATGTCCTTATCTTAATTATTAGGACTTGTATGCTGACTAATTAAATTTTCCAGAGTTGATGAACCATCAGACGTCTGCTTGCTTCCTGAACTATAGTTAATTACGATTGATGCAAACAGGGACCCTAAACATCTCTGCATGAGCTGCCCAACACGGGTGCCTCTCTTAACTTGGAAACGGGCGCCCGTCCAGGCAGGATTGAGTTCTGTTGGCCTCCTCCGCTTCTCTTTCTGAGGTGCTCGGCCTCCCCATTTCTCAGCAGAGCAGCGTCTGGACCCGGAGCCGTGTGGCCTCTCCCTCCAGATTGCCGTTTTATGCCCCACACGTAATCCGTAATGAGCAGGACTTATAACGGGGAAGCCGGGGAAGCCGTTTGAGTTCAGAGCTCTTCTAAGTGTTTTGGGTTTTTTAAAGAAAAAATGGGAAGGGGAAGGAAAGAGACATCAAAGCCTAAACATCTGGCAAGGTGTTTTAAATGGTGGAGATCTGCAATTCAATTCAAAGCCCCAAAATGGAAGCACTTAAAGCGTTTACAAAAAGTTTACTAAGAGTTTGACTGCAGATTTCCCTGACTTTAAATACCTAGCCAAATTTTTGGACTTCCCCTCATTTTGTGTGTGTGTGTTTTTTTAATCATTTCCCCTGAAGGTTGTGTGTTTGGTGAAGACGCTGCTGGTTGTACTAAATGGGTGGCCAACCTGTGCAGGCTGTTTTTTGCTTCTTGGCTGTGGATCGAGGCAGCCCCCGGCCCATCTTCTGGCTCCGTCCGCTTGAGCAGGGAGCCCCAGTTTGGCTGCTCAGGAGTCCTTACGGGCCGTGTTTGCGCGTTGCCGTCACTGAGAAGCCCAAGGAAGGAGGCCTGAGCTTCCCAAGGCAACCCCAAGGTGATTCAGGGGCTGCTTTTTCTCCCTCTGTCCCCTGTCTTCCCATCATTCCCCGCGTCCTCTCCCTTCTTCAAGTGCCGGTCGGCTTCGCTGCTTCCTTTCAAGAGGGCTTTGGGTGATGCTCTTGCGGTTGAGCTGCTGTCACGAGATGCCTGGGTTTCACATGGCCTGCAGTGTTAGGAGTGGTGCTGTGTGCTCTCTCGCTCTCTTTTCTGTGCCATAGAAATGAAAATTACTTTGTCCGGGCAATCAGTATAACATCTGCCAAGTGGAGCAGGTTTGCAGTATAAATTTTGCATAATTTAATCTGAGCTATTGTACAATGTTTCATCGCTCTTCTGAGTCATGGAGCGGCTTGTGGAGAAGCTCCTTCGGTGAAGCCCTCTCCTCTCTGAGATTTCTGTGTATACACGGACACACAGAACACGAGAGAGAGAGAGAGAGAGAGAGCATTTTCCACATTCTTAAGAACAAGGAATGACTCTCCTATGTTGAGAAAATGCACACCTCCCCGATGCTCGGGAAATGAAACCCTGAGTGCATTGTCTCTCCCCGAGAGCTTCTCCACGCTCTTGCCGGATGGCGTCCTTGTCTGCCTGAGTCTTGCCGGCTTGTAGGTCAGGCGGCGGCAGCAGCCTCTCGCTTCGGAGCGTCATTATGGATTGTTGTTTGTCTTGTCGTCTTGCGTCCTGCTTGATGGAACAAACTCTTTAGAACGGCTTGCCTGAAAATGCGTGTCTAATGCAGTATAAAAACAGGACAAAGAAATACGAGGAAGGTTTTTAAATAATAAGTAATCTCGCAAAGCAGAGGGAGGGAGGGTGGAGGGAGCTGTGCCAACAGCCACGGAGAAATGTCTCTTGTCAGCCTTGCGTGGTTTCAACAGGGCGACTCTTCTGGAAACCAGTAATGAGGCCAGAATGGGGAGGAGGGGATGGTGTGCCGCTGTTTCAGGGAAGTCACTTTGCAGGTGGAGCCGTAGGAGGGACCTCTAACTTACCTACAAAACCCCCTAAGCTGACTTATTCCCTTCCTTCCCGCGAGCCATTAAGGGAGAACAACAAAGGCTCCGAAGAAGGAAGGAAGAGAGCCTGGGAGTAGCTATCTGTGCATCACCAAGGAGTTACCTGGAAAAGAGGGAGGCAGGGAAGGAAGGAAGGATGATGGAGGCCACCCATCTCTCTCTCTCTGTCACCCACACAGAGGTTCAGATTGCTTGTGATGTGCACTGTCTCCCCACTCCACCCCACGGAGAAATCCTGCCGCTACCTGGGTGTGGCGTGTTCAACCTGCAAGGCCCTTAGGGGAGTCTCAGGGGCTGACTGGGCAAGTGGTGCACCTTGTGGGGGGGTGGGGGTGGGGGGGGGTAGGTATCCAGAGAAGCCGTTGGGTGTTTCTTTCCCCCTGCCGCCTGGGATTGACCCTGGGAGGAGTTGGCTCCCTTTGGAGGGACCTTCCTGGAGGGTTCGGGTTGCCGTTTTCTCTTCCCCGAAATGTCCTCTTAATGCTCGTTCTTCGCTGTGCTGCTCGGGTTTGGAAGGAAGCATCGAAAAACGAGTCGCTGGCAGCCGAGGAAGTGTTTCTGGAAACCTTTTAATCAGTCCCAGTTCCCCGTAAGCAAGCAGCCGTGGGGCCTGGTCTTTTAAAATACAGCAAATTGCAGACAGAAAGAGGGAATTGAGCGGCTTTTGTCTGAGGCAACCGCAACAAGCTCTCAAGAGAGAGAGAGAGAAAGAGAGATGGAGGAGGCTGTAAAATGGAGCATGGGGAGGGAGGGGGAGAGGGGGAGAGCCAGGGTGCCTGGAGAACAGGACGGACGGACGGAGGGAGGGAGGGAGGGAAGCTGCAGCCCAGCCTTTGGGAGCTCGCCCCCCCTGCCCCCCGCCCCCCGCCCCGATCACCACCACCACCCAGGGACCAAGGTAGAGCCTTCGTCCGGGCTCCGGAAAGAGAAAGAGGCGACCCAGCCCCTCTGGGCGAGAGGAGAGGCGAGCTCGGCCTCTGGATCCTTGAGGGGGACCAGAAGTGAAACCTTCCCCGTTCGTTGGCCCTCTCTCAGAAGACGGTTCATCTTCTTGCGTCCTCCCGAGCTGCTTCCAACTTGGGGCAATTCTGGGAATTGTTAACATGCAAAACGTCCTGTCATCAACATGTGTGTTCACAAATGTGCGTTCATGGACACAGAGAGAGAGAGAGAGAGAGAGAGAGGCTCTCCAATGGCGTGGCCGTGGGCACTTCTAGTGGAAGGGAGTTCCCGCTCCAGGTGGCTTTCACGGCACTTCCTTCGGGCTCTCAGTGGTGACTGGACGGGCCCAGAATAACGTGGTGCTCGGGGCACGGGAGGGCAACGTGGGGGCCGCGAGCAGCCAGCCTGGGCGAACCTTCGAGGTTTCCAGCGGAGCTGCCCCGCTCAGCCCCTCGGTGGCTGCAACCGAACGAACCGAGGCGCTTCGAGTCTCTGCGAGGAGTCTCGGCCTCCGAAGCGCTCCCGGTGGCACGAACCTCCGGCTTCTCGTACCTCTTCAGGGGTGGGTGTCGTGGGCACACGGGGCCCAAACCGTTGAACCCGAGTCTTCGGGGGGGGGGGTGTCGCGGAGGTAGGACGGATTCCTCCTCGGCACCAGAATCTCACCCCAGCCTCCGACACCTGCGGCACCGCCAACCTTTGGGCGCTGGCTCAAAACCTTTTTGTGTGACCTGTCCTTTGAATTAGCCAGTTCCATCTGTTTTGCTGCATGGGAGCGGAGGGGGGGCTGTTTCAAAGCATCTTAATTAGCAGCGACTAAGAAACCGTTTCCCCTCCCTGCCCTGTCGCCCCTGGCTTTGCTGACGCTTCCAGCAGCATGGCCACTCGCTCGGCTACACTCTCCTGCTGCAGCAGAACCGCCCGAGAGTCTTATGGAGCTAGAAAACTGGCGCATGTTACCTGGCACTGATTTTCCTAGGGGGGGATACCCATTTCTGTGGAGGCCACTAAAGGGCTGCGGTCCACCAAAGCCGCGGGGTTGCGCTCGTTGGGATAAATCACCGGGTTCTTGTCCTGTGGCTACCCAGAGTTTGGAAAAGATAACTGGGGGGAGGGGGTTATAACTCTCAGAATCGCAAGGGGCATGCTGGCTGGAGGAGTATGGGTGTTGTAGTCCAGAAAAAAAGAGTCAGCCTTCCGTCTCATTCCAGCTGCCTCCTGGAAGAGAAAGATTTCTGCCCTGTCCTTAGGACAGTGGGGTTCCCCCCCCCCTGCACAGGCCCTCCAGGCAGGGAAGAGGAGGTGGTGCCATCACTTCCTTCTGCAGACGAGCCGAGGGGGGGGGGGGGCAGATCCCTGAAGGACTCCCAGCCAGGCAGGGAAAGCGGCAGCCAAGCGTCGCCCGAACAGACAGATGTGCAAGGAGGGAAGAGCAGAGACGGGCCGGCACCAGGTGCCTGCAACCTGGATGCGCCGCGTGGTCTGGCCACTCAAGTTGTGCACCCGGTTTTGGGGAGGGGCAGAGAAGACGGGGGGGGGGAGCCACTGGGATGGGGGGATCCTCTCCCCCCTCCCTCAGGGCCAGCTGTGTTGGGGCTGGAATTTGAGGGGGTGGTCCTGAACATGACCCAAAGTTCACCGCCCACTTTGGGAATCTAGGTTTGCTCGAACGCTTTCTTGTGCTTGTTTGCTTTGCGAAACCACGTCTCCCCTTCCTCTGGATGTTCTCAGCCTGGAAGGAGGGTTTTTTTTTTTTTGGAGGCTTTGCTGGGGGGGGGGCAGTTTCTAGAGCCCCTGAGGAATATCCTGAAGACTTGGGTGCACTGAGGGTGGTTGCATGAGTTTTCAGGGGCAGAGACACTGGGATCAGCTGACAGATCTCTGGGATCTGCATCCCATTGTCAAGGAGTCCTGATTCTACACAAAGGAAAGTCCTTGCTCCCCCACTCCCCTCCGATTGTGCTGGTCAAGACGATAAAGATGGCTACGGGATGTATGGAAAGACTCGATTCTTATGGGTCCGTTCCCTCCTCCAGGGAGCTCCCTTCCCCTTTCTCCCCACTTTCTCCCCAGAACGACAGCCCTGTGAGGCAGGCCAGGCCGGGAGTGAGCCTGGCTGACCCACTGCCACCAGCCAAAGTGGGGTTTAGAGCTGAGGTTTCCTGCGCCCCACGCTGACACTCTCCTACCCCCTGTGCCCCACTGGCCAAGGGGGAGTTACCCACCACTTAAGACTCGATCCCACCCCCTGACGGGCCTCCCGTCACTCGCCGTGATCTTGGGGATCCCTCTGTTCAGATGATGGGCGGCCACTTAGGGGTCCCAGCAAGGAAGCGTCTGCTGCCGCCTCTGATGCCAGTCACGTCCTGAGCTGCGTTTTTAAACGCCCGGATCCTCCTTCCTGGCACGGAAACAGATGTTTTCTGCTGCGGAGCATGCCAATTGGGCTGATTTGCATAGATATGCTTTTGCATAATTTGGCTTCTCCTGTTTTGAAGAGGCTTCTCTGGTGTGGAAGAGGAGCGGAAAGGAGGAGGCGAGGAGGGACCCTAGGCAGGCAAGCAAATCGAGTGTGCTTCTGGGGCTGGGGCTTCCCTCGTCTGGCACAAGGGCCTGTGCGCTCTGAGACCCTTCTCCCCTCTGGTGTGGCGCCAGGAGCCCTCTTTTTCCCCATCCGGGGTGGCTGCAGAGCCCAAAGCTGGGGTTCGATTCCCCACTTTGCGCCTGCGTGGCCTTGGGCAAACGCCATCATCCCAGGGTGCGCCCCCCCCCCCCCCCCCGAAGAAGTTGCTTTGCTTTGAGATGGGTTTTTGGGAGAGAAAGCCCAGGCTTCGTCTGCCTCCTGCTTCGTCTCTCAGGGAGAAAAGCAACTGGCTGAGGAGATGCAGATGAAGATCCAAGATGAAAGCATGGTGTCTACGTTGGCAGTCCTTCGTGCTTGGAAATGTGGTTGAATGAGCAGGGAAGACAAAGCCACACAATAAAAATCTGAAGAGAGGTGGCCTTGAGCAGTTACCTTGAGAAAGAGAGAGAGCGAGAGAGTACAGCAGGCAGCAGAAATAGAAAACGGGCTTTGAGGAAACGCCTTGCACGACGGGGCCAGGCGTGAGCCGAGTCCTACTGTCTGCTTTGGAATCAAGGACTCGAACGCAAGCAAGCGTAAGAAGAGGTGGAACGGCTTGAAACCATGATTGGTCACAAGGTGCCAAGAGATTTGTGGACAGAACAAGTGACGAGTGAAGAAGTACTGAAATGAATGAATACAGAAATACATAGAAAACTCAGAAAGCTGGATTGCTTTGGTGATGCCGCACCGAGGAATGAAAAAGAACAGTTTGTTACAGCTGATCATTCAAGGTAACATAAATAGGAAGAGAAAGGCAGGAAGGAGAAGCGCCCGGGAGGCTGGATTGAGACATGCGTGCCGTCCAAGAAAAGGACAGCAGACAAGACGATAGGGCAGCCGTTGTTTTCTCTCGAACAACCTGCCCGGGCGTTCAGCTCAGCCCCGCTGTGCTGCCACGTGGTTCCTGCCCCGGCTGTTCTTGGCCAGGGGCATTTCCAGTGTCTCTCCGCTGTGTTCCCTCCTCCGTGCAGGATCCAGGCCACGTCCTCCCAGGAGGGGATGGCAGCGCCTTTCCGAGGCCTGACACGGCGCTGTCGGCGACGCAAATCTTGTCATGTCCTTTATGGGTTTCCATGTGCCGCTGGGAGCCACTTAGCCGCCGACACCCCTGGTGGGGCTTCCGAAGTCGTCAGCCGTCTGCGCTTAAGGATAAAGACGTTTCCTTTGGAGAGATGGGGCGTTCCTAATTCACGAGGGAAGAAGGCCGGCTGGTCGGTCTGTTGGTCGGTCACGGGGCGAGGGGGAAAAGCGGCCACGGAGCGGTGGGAAACCAGGGTTCTCTCTTTTGCTTTCCCCCCGTGCCCCAGCCCATCCCTAAAGCAGGGACACGTTGCCTCCTAAAAGCACAGGGCAGAAATGATCATTAAAATTAAACTGTCAGAATAATGTATTGGATATTTTTTACAAAACCCAACTGAACTGTTTATTCCTTCCTCTTCTTTGTGCTCACCCTGGCCGGGCGCTTCAGCAGGCGGGGGGGGGTTGACGGGTGAGGCTCAGCCTATTGTCTCCTGCGCTTATCCCTGTTATGGCACCGTTCGCCAAGGGCCAGGCCTGGCGTTTCTCCCCTCCTGGTGATCAGGAGGTGTGTGCTCACCGCTCAGGATTCGTGGACTGCCGCCACACCACCCTCAGGCCGTGGCTCCTGGAGGGTGCGCTTCCTCGGGAGGAGACTGGCCCACAGGGCTTTCCCTTCCTCCCTCCTTCGACGGTTGTGCAGACTGCAGGGGAAAGGCAGGTTTGAGGGTCCCGGCTGAGCTGCAGAAAGGGGAGCAGAATTGGGCGAGATCCTTCACGGAAAATGGGCAATCTAAGAATGTAGCTTTGGTCTGCTTTCCGTGACGGTGTGGTGGCTAGAGCGGCGGAGTGGGGCTTGGGAGGCCTGGGTTCAAATCCCGCCTCAGCCAAAGAAACTCACTGGGGGTGTGACAGAGGTAAAACCCCTCCTTAAATGTCTCACTTCCCTTGAAAACCCTGTTAGGGTCGCTGTAAGTCATTTCCGACGTGACTACACAGAACGATGGCTTTTTAATGGGTTAACCAGACACAGTTCCCGTTGTGAGTATCGGCTGCTGAACCCCCGGCAGACAGAAGGAGGCAGGCAGGCACCCTCACCCCGGCCCTGACTGTCAGCCAGCAGCAGGGGCAGGAAGGTGTTCAATAAACAGGCCGATAGTTGCAACAGCTACACCAAGGGGAAGGGAAATTAGAAACATTGTCCCAGACGAATTAAACATTTCACGCCTGTGGGTGCTGTTCCCTCCTCCCAGTCGGTGGGGGAGCCTCTCTGAGGCCCAGGGCCTGCACAAACACCCCCCCCCTGAACGGGTTTCCTCTGCAGAGGAGCCTCCAGAGGCGAAAGCAGCCTACCTTTACGTGCCAGGTGCAAGAGGGACCGCTGATCACAGGGCAGCGCCCGTGCCTTCCAATCGGGCTTGCAGAGTTCTGGTTGGGCTGGGGGTGTCCATCCGGGCCGGGTTCGGTGGGTCTGATCCAGCCCCTGGGCTCCTTTGTGCTCTTTTGGTAAACCACCCCCACCCCCACCCTGCCCTGATGGGTTTGGGGTCTCTTTCTTAAGGGGGGTAATCCAGCTGCCGTCCCTTCCCTGCCTTGAGCCTCCGTGTCCCTGGGAGGGTGCTGCCCCCTGAGGGATGCCCTCCTCCTCCTTGCCCCCCAAAGCATCAGCCCTTTTTCCTCCTCCTCTTTTTTTTTTTTTTTTTTTTTTTGGTTTTTTGTTTTTTTGCACCGGTTTTGCCTGCCTCTCTGGAGCTGGGATGAATTTAAGGGAGAGCCTCCACTTGACTCCTCTCCTCGAACAAAGGCAGGGCTTATCCAGCTAGCACGGCCACATGGCAGGCAGAAAATCACCAGGGAGAGCTGGGTGGCCTCTGGGTGCTGGAGGTCGGCCTGGGGCAGACATGACCTTCGCCCCTTCCCGGCCACGGCCAAGGGAGAGAGAGAGAGAGAGAGAGATGGCCAGGCAGGACGTGGCTCCTCTTTCGGCAGCCCCAGATAATCGCGGCCAGGAGCACTCTTCTGGATCAGACCAGGAAGGCCTGTCTCATCCCCCCCCCCCCCCTTGGCTCTTTCCAGCTCTAGTCAGCTGGAGGGAGGGAAGCCTTTGAGAAGCCCTGGGGCATCCTTTCCTCCTTCGTGGCCACCTTCCTCCAGACTCCCAGGTCCCTCTCCCGGTGACTGTCCTCTAGACCCGCTGCCTGCCCTGGGCCTGTTCTGGAGTCACCAGGTTGGGACTCGGGGGCAGGAATGAGTCGCTGATGAACCTGGAAGCTCGGCAGGTGCCTCTGGGACAATCGCTGGGATCTCTCTCTCCCTGGTCTACCTCACAAGGCTGTCAGGAAGAGAAATGGGGAAGGATGGAGAAGAGGGGGGGCCTTTGTGCCACCTGGGGCTGACTGAGAGGCACATCCGGGGATGGACCCCCTGGCCAGCTAAACAGAGACGTCCAGGGTCCCACTGCAACCCCTGTCCATCCAAGGCCCCCCCCCCCCGGCTCCCTGCCAGGCCCCCGAATTACAGCACTGAATAATGCTGATTCTCTCCAGAAGGTGAGAGGAGGCGCTTTTAATCCCCAGTCAGCCCCAGCGCCTCACAAAAAAGAATTTTAAGCCCCTTTATGCAATGGAGAACTCTTGGCTTCATTGGCTAGAGAGGAAGAGGAGGGTGGCTGAGAAGCTGTGATGGATTCCCCTCTGCCGGCCCTCCTCGGGCATCAAAGGTCTCCTCGTTCAGCAAGGACAGAGAGAAGAGGGGGAAGGAGAGATCCATCCACCGAGGTGTTTGGATCTCCGGCCTGGCTCAAGGACAGCTGGAGCTGCCACCGTCTCCTGACCCACCTGCCATTGGGGGGGGGGGGGTTGTTGTCACACGCATGGCGCACAGACACCGGGATGGCCCCCCTTGACTGGGCTGGGCTTTTCAGGAGGAGGGGGTCCCAGACCAGGTGCCCCCCCCACACACACATGAGCCTGCTTTCCAAGATATTTTCTCCAGAACGTATTTTCTGCCCTGCTTGCCGTGGCTGACCCAGGAGTTTCTTCTCCTCAAGAGAAGCAAGACGCTGCTTCTTCTGTGGCCTCGGTGAAGAGTTTTTGCTGCTGGGAGCCCCGTCTCTTCCTGGAGCGCGGCTGGGGTGAGCGAGGGTCGGCACGTGCCCTCACCCGGCGCACGGGCGCCTCACGGGGCTGCGAGGAGCCCTCTCCATAAGAAGCCGCTCCCAGGCAACGACTTTGGACGCCCGGTGACGTGACGCGATCTGGCACGCGCAGGGTCGGGCCGGATGCGCCTCCGGAGGGCCTTGTCGCTTCCCGTTAAAGTCTCCCGCAGACCCGGGCACAGCATCGGTGCCAGGCTGTGTGTGGCAGGGGGGGGGGGGGACAGAGCAGAGCTCGAGTCCTCTCCGGAGTGGGCCTCCGAAAGGAGGGGCTGGTGGGGGCCTTTGCGCTTCCCCTCCCCTCTTCTTCTTCTGTGGCAGCCGGGACTGGCCTGACACACACACCCTGTGTCCTCCGGGGCCTTTCCTTGGCCACTGGGACTGGGAGCAGAAAGAGGGGGACGGGGGGGGGGAAAGAGGGGGAAGAAACTCAGGTTTTTGAAGCTGAGTCAAGATGCAAACGGAGCCCGACCTCAGCAGGAGGGGAGGCAGGCCAGTCCGGGGCAGGCATGTCGCCCCCCCCTCCGAAGGGGGCCCACAGCTGGCGCACGAGCCCCCCTGCTCAGTGCTTCCCCCAATTGCACAGGATGGATTGTAATTCTGTTTTAAATCCTTGGAATAGTTTCTGATTTTGCCCTTGCGGGAATCAGGATAAGTTGTGTTATGCAGAAATGCAGCCGTCTTCATCTCATTACCTACAAAGGCCAATTTTTGAGTCGGTGGGGGATCCAAGAGAGGGCTTTTTCAATGTCTGCTCCAGCCTGTGGAACTCCTTGCCACAGGAGGCTAAGGGAGGTTAGGCGAGGCTGTACCCCTCCCTGGCGCCCCCTCATTACTGGCAGATGAACCCCTTTTATTCTGTCACATCGTCAGCTATTGACTGGCTTTTCGCCGGTTGGTTCCGTCCTTTTTCTAAACATACTTTCACATTGTTTTATAGTTAAAGTGTTTTAATATTATAATTGGTTTAACTGCATTTTGACACCAACCTTCTCTCTCTCTCTCTTATCTCTCCATCTTTGCTTTCTATGTGTCTCAACTTTGTTATGAGCCTCTTTGGGTCCCACTTCGGGGGAAAAGCTGAGTATAGTACGTCAAATAAATACAAATAAAGATTTACATGCAGGCTGCCAGGGACAACCCTGCTTCATCGGAAAAGCCTGCAAGGTCCTTGTTTCACTACTTGAAAGCCTGGTGTAAGAGACGGTGTCGCATAGTGGTTATAAGGATGGACGAGGACTCAGGAGGCCTGGGTTCGAATTCCCACTCCGTTCTTCACCCGCCGCTCCTCCTTCCTCCTCCTCCTGCAGGTCTTCCGGAGTGGAGAAGGCATGGGGATCCGTCTGGACAGCGCCTCGGCTTTCCAGGGGGCTGTCATCTCCCCACATTACGACTCCCTCCTGGTGAAGGTCATCGCCCACGGCAAGGACCACCCGACGGCAGCCTCCAAGATGAGCCGGGCCCTGGCCGAATTCCGGATCCGTGGCGTCAAGGTAGGAGAGCGGCCGGGAAAGCTTGCGTGCGCCAGTGGAGTGGTTTCTTCCCTGGGGCGGGGGGGGGGAAGGTGGGGGGGGTCTTTGGAGAGTCTGCTCACTGGAAACAGACAGAGGGTCGCCTGGTATTGCTCCAGAATGACGGCGGGCTTTCGTATTTCGTTGCTTGGCTTCTTCCTTTCAAGGTTCTTTATCCTCCTGTGAGGGGGAGAGTGCTGGGAGGGGGCATTCCGGCCCCGTCGTGTGGGTCCCATCCAGAAGAGTCTGGGCTGGATCCCAAGCACAGAGGGGGACGTCTCTCTGTCCCCATCGTAGGCTGGACAGTCCAGGGTCACCTCTGTCCTCCGTGTATCTGCATCCCTCTGGGGTCTCTGGTGGAGATCAACCTTCTCGCCTCGCTCACCAAAAGGTCCTTTCCTGTCCGGGGAGGGGGGGGGGACTTGGAACGGCCGCTCAGGCCAAGGAGGGTCCTTCTGGGTGTTTGCAATTCGGGGCAACGATCCTCAGGCTTTTTGCATGTTGAGCCAAGCAGGGTTGTGGAAGAGCTGTGCCGTGAGAGTCTCCTGACCACGGGGGATGTGACACTTGCGTAGGACTCCCGTTGGGCCGAGAGGACAGAGGAACAGAGGGGGAACAGCAGTGGCCTGAGGGACGTGGGGTTTCGGGGCGAGGGGTCGGTGGCTGCACCAGGGCGGAGGGTGGCCTGGGAGGCGTTGGCTGTGGAACTGGCCACTTCCCCCCGCTGTGGTCCTGGGCAAGTGGCCTCCCTCCAAGCCACGTTCTTCCAGGAAAACCACAATAGTGGATGAGACGACCCTTGGAAGGGGAGTCTCTCTCCCCCCACATACACACAATCCTCGGGTTCTTTGTGTGGCCTCCCAGCATGGACCGCCTCACCCTTCCTGGCCTTCTCCTTCAGCTGACACTGAGTTGGCCAGGAGAAAGAAAGAAGGAGAGAGACACCTCTTCGAGTGTGGGGTTTGTTTTCGTCGGGGGAGCTTAACACGGCGGCCCTGACCTTCAAGTGCTCCTCTCTGACCCCCCCCCTTTCTGTCTCCTGGGGGGGGAGGCTCTCCCTCTCCCTCCTCCCACCCCTCGCTGGCTCTGCCACACCACGTCACCCGGCGGCTGCTGCGGCGGCGGCTGCTGCTTGCTGGCAGGATATGGCCCGGCTCCTCTGTTCCTGCCAAGGAGCATTAAGGGAAGTGAGAAGAGAAGGAGGCCTCGTTGGGGTGGGGTTGCTGAGCAGCTCTCTGCTGAGCACCCCAGGCAGGAAAAGCCCTCTGAGGTTCATTCAGCTCAGCCACAAAACGTGGCCGGGGGTGGGGGGGGGGAGAGAAACCATTTTCCTTCCCCCACCTGTGCCCCCCAAGGAAGGGCTGAGCACGGCCCCTTCCTCTAAAGCGGTCCCAGATCCCATTCCTTCTCTGGAAGGTTTCCCCGTCGCTGGTCCCATCGGGGGTCCCGGCTTCCGGTCTTTGGCGTTCTGGATCAATCTTTTTTTCTCAAAGGGGTCGCTTTGGGTGGCTGTCATCCGTGGAACAGAGGGGCGTGGAGGGGATTCGAGCCTCCCTGTCCTAGCGTAGTCTATCTGTAAGCAGCCATTCCGGGCGGACTGTGGCAACATCTAGATGATTTCTGGGGGGCAACTGGTGGCCTATGGTGATGCCCCCCATGGCCTGCTCCAGCTCCTCTTGTGTCGTCCTCCTCGTGTCTCCTCTGCCACAGCCAGCTTCTCCAGCAATCCTTCAGATGCGAGGGCGAGAGGCACCACCGAGAGCCACAGCTGGGGTGGGGGCAGGTGGGGTGTCGACCGGCCTCATTCTCTGCTCAGGAATGCGAACAGGCGCCCCGCTCGTCCTCGGGGAAACTTCCTTCCTGGAACGCTAGCGGCCGTGGGGGCAAAGAAAAAACCAGCCGCATGTTCCCAGCATCCGAAACGGGAAGAGGGGCGATGGGCGCAGGAGGGAGAGCCTGGGGTGCACCGATCCGCCTCTCCCCCTCTGGTGGGTCCCCCCCACCCCCGTGAATCTGCCCTTGGCCACTGCTTTGGGGGTTCTGCCTCCCCCCACCCCCACCCTTGTCAGAGGAGAGAGAAAGGCCTCCCGAGGGAGGCTGCTGGTGGGGGGGAGCCTGTGGCTTCCCAGGCGATGGTGACGGAGGGGCCGCCCTCCACGTGGGCTTCCCGCAGGTCTTCCAGCCTCACCTTCCTTCTGGTTGGAAAGAGGTGGCGGGTGCTTTAGTGCGGCTGCCTGGCACCCCTGGGGTCGGGGGGGGGGGGAGGCTGTGACACCTGGCTCTCCGGCCTTTTTGCCTAGAAGTGAAAAGGGTTTCTCCTTCCTTCCTTCCTTACTTGCTTGCTTTTTTATCTGGCAGAGCTCCGTCCTTAAGGGCCGGGCAGGCTGGTGCGCCACCTGCCTTTCCTCCGGGGTCCCTCGCTAGGGGAGGGGGTGGGCGCTCAAGAGGTCCCGGGGTGGGCACCCCCTGCCCCGCTGGGCACCTGCCGCTCACTGCCACAGCGGCAGGACGCCAGAGCCTGTCTCTTTTGCCTGAGGCGTCTTCTCCTTCAGAAGACAAGTGGCAGGGAAGGGATGAAATAATGATAAGGTTATGAAATTATTGCACCGGCGCGATTGCTCCCCTCCCCCTCCCCCCCCCCCCCCCGCTTCTGAATCACCCAATAACTTTGACTGGCAGGCAGGCCGGAGGGAGGATTTTTGCCCGCCTCCCTGCAGTGCCCAGGTTGGGGTGGGAAGGATTTCCACTGTGGGCTGGAAGGGAAAGGAGAGCAGGAGAGGGCAGGACCCAGCGAGCCTGAGGTCTTTTTCCAACCCGCAGCCCCAGGCCTTCTCTTGCAGCCCATAAGCGGCAAAATCCAAACTCGAAGGTGCCCAGCCTAGAACCATGGATTCTGAAATGACCCCAGAGGTCATCTAGTCCAGCCCTCTTTTGACGAAACACAGCTAAAACCTCCCCGGGCGAAGGGCCTCCCACAAGGGAGAACCTCCACCCCTTTTAAAGGGAGCCCACCCCACGGCCGAACCCACCCCCACTGTTCCCCGGTCTCCTCCACCGAGCAAGGAAGGGACAGAACAGGTTTTACCCTTTACCTGGGAACCAGGATGTCATATAACAGACGGGGTTACGCTGGAAGTTGGTTTCTAAGATCCCCCGGGCTCTCCTCCCCCCCCCCCCCGGCAAGTCTTGGGATCCCCAGCTGCAAAGGATTCTGGGAACTGTAGTCCAAACCTCTCTAACTTTACTGAGCTCTGGGGATTCCTTTTGTGTTTGTGGAGGACAAGCCCTCAAACAATCCAGTAAATGAACAAACATATGTGCCCTAATATTTTATGACCTGCTGCCTCCGTTGGTGGCGGGTGGATAAAATATTTGAGTCGGAAAAGGTATAAATAGACAGGCCTGGTGGAGCCGGGGTTTTTAGCAGCCGCTCGGGTGAACTTCCGCACCTCCATTTCATTTACGAGGGAAGAGAAATGGTGCCGGGGAGACGGATGGCAGCCTCCAAGCAGCCCCCCCCTTTCCCTTTCCTTCAGCCTTCCCCCCCCCCCCCATCACACTGCTCTAGTCTGCAAGGCAAAGGTAATTATTTAGTATTGATTCAATTAACGAATGTGGCCATCATCCTTCTGCCCACCAAGGCTCTGGAAGCGATTTACAAGGGATTTAAATTATTAAGAACCAGAGTGGAAAAAAAAAACATTCAGGAACAGATGGAAAACATTTAAAAGGAGACCCAAGACGTTTTCCCAAAGTCAGAGACAGATCCAGGGGCCCTGACGGGAATCCAGCGACCGGCAAGAAGCCCAGCAGAGCTGAAGGCAACCCAGCGGCCCTTGTGGCAGGGAGTTCCGCAGGCAGGAGGGCCCGGCTGCCCAGAAGGCTTCAACGGCCTTGTCTGGTGTGCCCGAGAACTGAGCGTCGGCCTGGCCGGATTAGCGTAAAGAGGATGCCGACCGACCGGGAGGTTTATGTGGCGTGCTGGGAACTCCCTCAGGCGGCCTTTGGCCCTGGAGGTTCTTCCCCCTAAAGCTGATCAGGTTTACTTTTTCCCCAAACAAATTGACCTCATTGTGGCGGGGCAAGGATGGGTCTAGATAAGAGGCTGGCTTCCCAGTGAGGAGGCAGTGAATCGTCACCCCTCCAGAGAAGCATTCCTTCAAAGCTTCGTGAGCTGCACAGCCAGCTTGTAATGAAAGCCCTTTTTTGGAGAAACCTCCTGTTACGAGAACTCATGAACTGGAACTCTTAATGGGGCTCCGTTCACCCCAAACTCTGTTTTGACCCTAAATTCTCCCCTTGGCTCTCTTGGGGGGGGGTTGCTGCTTCTCCCCCAGGATGTGAACCCCAGATTGGAGCAAGCCTGAGTGTAGATGGTGTTTTGGTTTAAGGAGGAGGAAGAGGGCCCCCCCTCATTCAGCCTGGGAGGAACTCCCCTCATTGCCTCCACGTGGGCCCGATCCAGCTGGGGAGGAGCAGCCAGGCCCCCACCCCACCCCACCCAGGAGCCGAGGAAGGGGAAGGCAAAAGCCCAGCTCTGGACACGCTGGTCGGAAAGGCGTGCGAAAGGAGACCACGTTGTGAACCGTGTGCCCATGGGGGGGGGGGGGTGAGGAGGAGGAGGAGGAGGCTTTCTGCCCGGGCGGTTGCCTGAGAGCTGCCTTCCACATAAATTATCCAAATTAAGCCAAATTGGATCAAGAGAAGGAGCCCAGCCTGGAGGAGGGACGCGGCTCCTTCCTTCCTCGCTCAGTGACACGTGGAGGGAATGACAAGGAGCCGAAGCAGGGGCTGAAGGAAGGAAGGAAGGAAGGAAGCTCTCCTTCCTGAAAGACCGGGGTGGGGGGTGGGGGAGAGGGGCCAAGGCTGGGAAGGTGGGGGGGGGCAGCCTAGGTGGCCGGCTGCAAGGAGGAGGGGGGGGAACGGCGTGTGTACCTCCAGAGGTCGGGTCCAGGAGGGAGGGGTTCCCTCGGTCACAGAGCACCTCCCTTGCTCCTATACGTGGTTTTTTTTTTGGGGGGGGGGACACAAAAGAGGTGCCTGCCCCTTTGGACCCCCACATGCCTTCGTCGTTCTAACCCTGACCGAGGGACGGGACGGGATGTCTTCTGGCTGGCGTGTCCTGCTCTGTGCACGACGCTGCCCAAAGATGCCGCTCTGCCAATTGGCCTTTTCTCACCCAAAGATTCTTGACACTGAGAGAGAGAGAGAGAGAGAGAGAGAGAGAGCTTGCTCATGGAATGAGCTCCCGTTCTCTCCTCCCTGTGCCCCCCCCCCCGCGGTTGCCCAAGGGGCTCAGCTGCAAACCAGAAGGTCCCAGACCCATACAACGATGGAAGGGCAGAGTCAGAAAGGATTGTGGGGCCGGCCACCTTTTGACCATGGAGGAAGCCCATCCCAAAAACACCCGGGACTGGTTTGCGACTCCTGTCCCCCAGAGGATGGGCGGAGGGGTGGCCAGACCCAGTCTCAGGCAGTTCCGCCTGCTCCCCCGGGAACTTGGCCAGGGTTCCCTCGTGGAGGCCTGGGAGCGGAACCCCTCCTTTGCCCCATGGAAAGAGACACCCACACACACACACCCCAGAAGAAGGCACGCCGCTGTCACCATCCTTGGCTGTTGTGATGATGTTCAGGGCACGCACAGCCCACCTCCCCCCCCCCCCGCTTCTTCTTTGAGGCTGCCTTCCAGATCGCCGCCCCTGCCCGCCCCCCCCCCCAAGCCTCCTCTTCCTCCTCTTCTCCTGCCCTCATTCAAACCCCTTCTCCGCTCGGAGCTTCATTTCCAATGATGTGCTCGCCCCCCCCCCCCTGCCACCACCACCACCGCCATCGTCTTCTCCGGGCAGTGTTTGCTCAGAGGAGGCGGTGGAGGGAGGATGATGGCATGGAGCAGTGAGTGGGGGGGGGGGGGAGAGGGAGCTGCCTGTCTGGCCGCGAGGTCGGGCTCAGGACCCCCCTCCTCTGGGCTCCACGGTTTCTGCCCCAGGATTAGTCCCTCCTGGCCCGACCCTCCCTCCAGGGGTGCCCCTGGGGTGCCAGCGATTTTGGTCCTCTGCCCACCCTCGTACAGCGCTCAGGCTGATGCCCCGGGAGGATGCTTTGGGGTGGGGTGAGAACCCCTCCCCTCCTCTCACGAGTGCAGCGGCCTGTGAGAAGCCGTGACTCAGGGTCAGGTTGGTGCGGGGTTCGGTGGGGTTTATTTAGGGTTTTCCGGTCTTAGCAAAAAGGGGAGGGAGGGGGGAGGGAGGGAAGGGGGAAAGAACCGCTGGAGTGCAGGGCCAACCAGGTGGGGCAGAAGGGGGCATTTCAGCTGCCTTTGCCGCCACCCCCCCTCACCCCCGTCCTTCCTGGCTTTTTCCTCTCCTGTCTCTCCGTCCTTCCTCCCTTTTTTTCCCTCCTCCTCCTCCTCCTGATTTCTCTCAACTCAGCTCTCCGCCGGCCCTCCGTCCTCTGCCCCCCTAGTTTGCTGAGGTGTCCCCCCCCCCCCGTCCCATCGCCTTGTCTTGGCCACCGGCTCTTTCCTCCCCTCTTGCCAGCCATGACTCCCTCGAGACTCTTTCTCTGGCTTCTCTAATCCTGGCTCAAAGCCCTTCCGGAGCAACCGTGGCCAGGCCAAGCCAAACCGGCTTATGCTCAGGAGCCCAATCCTGTCTGTTTCTCAAGCGGCACCTTCTCAGAAGTCCTACAAAGCCTGGGGGGGTGGGGTGGGGGGGCTGAACCCACTTCTCCTCTCAGCTGGGACTCGAGAACCCGTAACAACAGAGGAATGTTCCATTGGGATGAATGGGTGCCCTGTGTTGGGGGATAAAATCAGGTTCTGACCCCGAGTCTCTGATCTTTGGTCTGTGCACAACCACTTGCAGAGAATGAGAAAACCAGAGAGCTGGAAGGGGTGCGAAGGTCATCCAGTCTGACCCTTCTCCCCATCCGGTGAGCCCTTGGGCCCCTGGGCAGCAGCGATGGCTTTGAAGGTGGGGAGGGTGGCGGGTCTGGAAAACACCTCCCCTGAAGAGGAGAGCCCTTGTGATGGAGGGTTGAGGCTGGGCAGCTCCCCGGGAGCCTCCCCCCCTCCCCAAGGCAGAGACGGAGGATAAAGGGAACGGCACACCATGTTTCCCCCCCCCAATGGCTGGGGAGCAAAAGCAGAACCCAAAGTAAGTGATGCAGGTAGACTAAGCTTTTGCGGGGGGGGGGGGCAGTATTTTTAAAGCAGTAGCAAAAACTCTTTCTCTGTGTGTTGCATAGACCTCAATTTTCAGGCTGCTGTTTGACCTCCTGGGGCAGGCGTGCCCTCCCCCTTTTTTTCCTTCCCAGCAGCTGGGAGGTGGCCATTACTTATTTATTGGAGCTAATTGTGCCCCCTTTGATCAGGAAGCCCGGCCCGTTTAACAACCAGCTCTGCAACGCAAATGAAAACAACAACGGGCAATAAACCAAGCTGGAGATAAAAGCCTCCTGTCGGCTAATCAGAATTAAACGTGCCTGCCTTGTCTAACACAGCCCTGGGCTGTCACTCTCCCCTCCCTCTGAGAATGGGGCACACAGACGCACACAGGGACACACACACACACACACACACACATGACTAACCCCCCCCCCCCAATTCCTTGATCTGTGGAGAAACAGGGGGTGACCCACCCTCCCCTCCCCGTCCTCCCACTTGGCTCAGCCCTGCCTCCGGTCGAGGGCCAGATGCTCAGCGCAAGGAAGCGCCCGGTTGCCCTGAGGTGTTGCGTGGCTCTTTTCCCGTCCCCATCTTCCTACCCCCCCCCCGACACACACATTTCTCCGTCCCTTGCATGGGGCTGGGGGGGCTCAGGGAGGAACGGAGCAGATGTCAACGCCTGCCCCCCACAACCTCTGCCCGCCTGCCTCCCCGGCCCCACGGCGGGTGGGTTGAGGCAAAGCTGACCAGACAGCAGTCGCTAACCATTAGGCCGGCGTGGCTGAGGGCATCGGTGGGAGCTGCTGGCTGTCAGAAAGGGTTACGGACGAAAGGGGGCAGTTGGGTTTCTTTTTTTGGGGGGGGGGGGGAAACCTGCCTGTGGCCGGGCCCAGTGAGACCCTTGCAGGGAACGAACTGCCCACTGGAGGGAGAAAGGGTGTATCCCCCCCCCCCCGCTTCCTTCCCCTGCTGCAGGGGGGGGGGCTTTTTCCAGGAACAGAGAGTCTGCAGGGCCCCCCCCCAGGGCAGAAATGGACTCTCCTCCTTTCCCCCCCAAAAATACCCTCATCCCCATCCTCCCCCCCCCCCTCACACACACACACACACTTGCCAGCCTTCACTCCACAAGTAGGACCGAGTCATCCCAGAGATGTCAGGAAGGATAATTGTCAAGCGCCACAGCTGGATGTGCTCTGTGAGGGGGGGGCAGGAGGGAGAGCTTCCCTCCCTCCCTCCCTCCCTCTCTCTCTCTCCCCCCCCCCCCCCCCCCGTGCGCCTCCCACAAGGCAAAGGGGGAACTGAGGACAGGAGCTATTTTTAAGGGTTTGCTGAGAGAACTTGTGGCTGGATCGAGGGGGGGGGGGAGACAGAGAAGACGCTGGTGGGGGGGAGCTGAGGGAAGAAGGAGGGATCCGGACAGGCAATTCAGAGGATCGTGGCCTGGGCCACACAGGGATGATGGGAGAGGGAGTTGGGGATGATAGGGAAGAGGAACCCCCGCTCTCCTCCACAGAGCAAATGAGTTTTCTTCCCCCCCCCCCCCGGTCTCCCTTTCTTTTCTGGCCTGGATCCTGCGTGCCTTTGGGGCTAGATGACCAGGCTCAGGTGAGGGAGGCCTGAGTTCAAATCCCCACTCAGCTGTCAAGCGCACTGGGTGACCCTGGGCCGGTCGGTCCTTCCCTCTCTCCGTTCTGGCCTACCTGACAGAGAGTCGTCACGAGGCTCCCCAGGGAGAAGATGGGATCCTTTAGGGCAGGAACAAACTCCCTGTTCGCCTCCATTCCAAAGCAGAGCCTCGCCTGTTGGATTTCTACCATCTGCCAGGCTGCTGTTGATGTTTTGATGATGACGATGATGACGACGATGATGATGATGATACTATCATCCTAAGGGGGCTTGGAGTTCTGCGGTATTGGCTATAGCGGGGGGGGGGGGGCGTCTTAGGTTCAACTAACTGATCACTTCCAAAGCTAGTGGGTCTCTCAGTTTCTTTATCTCAGCCTTTGCCCCAACCTTGCTCACACCAGAAGTTGTTGCCAGAGGAAGAGTCCCGTGTTCGCCCTTAAGCTGCTGCCGCTGAGCCAACAGTGGGTTTGCATCTGAAGGAAAGGCTTCAGTGCAGCTCAGCAAAGCTTATTCTGGAGAAAACACACCAGGGACAACCCACCCACCCTCGATTTGGTGTAAATATTTGGGGTGTGGGTGACCCCTGATTTCTTTGCAAGAAGGCTGAGATAGATATGTCACCTGCCACTGGATAGGGGCCTTTAAAGCAGTGGCCAAGATGGGAGCCAGCAGCCCCAAGGGGGGTGTGTGGTTCCCCCCCCCCCCCCCAGCAGAGAGAGGAGGAAAGCTCACTCCGTTCCCCTTCCTTTTTTGCTCGGGGAAGAGGCTAACTGGGATGTTATTAGGCAGGACGGAAAGACCCATTGCGCATTACTAATTAGTGCACCCCAGGGACGGAGGGACGGCCGGTCTGTGGGGTTTGCAGTGGGGGAATCTCCTGGCCTCCCCCCGCTTTTTCTTACTAATTAGAGACGGCATGCAATGAGCTGTGTTTGACCCCTGAGATGGTAGAGCATCACGGGGAAGCTGAGTCGTCATCCAGCAGGCACAGGGGGTTCCTGGGGGGCTGGGGTACACACCCCCACACACACACACTGAGTTTAAAAACAGATTTGAGCCTGCCTGCTCAATGCATCACAACATTTTGAAAATGAGAGAAAGTGGGGGGGGGGGGGGCGGCTGGGAAGCCAGTTCTGGCCTGCCTTTGGTTCCAGAGGGTCAACTACAATCAGGATTTGCTAAGGACAAACCCCAAAGATAAGCCAGTCAGCCCCCCGCCCCCTCGCCAGGACTGCCAAATGAGCATCCCTTGGTGCAGGAGGAGAGATGGTGGCCCACTCGGTGCAAGGAGGGTCTGTGTGTGTGTGTGTGTGAGAGAGAGAGAGAGAGAGAGATAAGCAAAAGGCCGTCTGTTGTGTTCAGCTCCTCTGAGACCCGGGGCCACAGATCCAAAGAAAGGTGCGAGGCTAAGAGAGCAGAGGCCAGCCTGCTGTGGGTAGCGTGGTCCTGCAGGAGGGGGGCCAATTCCAGACCAGCATCCCAGGAGGTTGGGTCCCACGGCACAGGCTGCCTGCCTGTCTGTCTGTCTGTTGTTCTGCAGGTGACATGAAACCAGGTACCCCTACTTGGCATTTCCTCCTAAGAATAAGAGTTGCTCCTCCGTGGAAACAGGCTTCCTCGGGAGGTGGTGGTCTCGCCTTCCTGGGAGGTTTTGAAACAGAGGCCGGGCTGGCACCAGCCAGAGGTGCTTCAGCTGTGAGTTCCCTGCACCGACAGAGGGCTGGACTAGATGACCTTCAGAGAGACCTTGAGATTCCCAAGGGGAACAGCTGATGGCTGCAGTGGGCGATGTGCCAGTGAGGAGAGTGGCATGGTTGGAGGGGAGGCTAAAAGGCAGGTAGGCGCCAGCGATGTTGCAGGGAGAAAGGTTTCTGCTTTTGTTTTAAGTGCACGGTATGAGAGTGACCAAGCAAATTCTGTCTGTTGCTGAGTGGCAAGACGAGCGCGCTGGGTGCCGGATCCTGCCTCCTGGCTGGCGAAGGAGGTGGTGGGGAGCCTGGCGGAGCACCTGCCATTCCCAGCGGGTGCTGTCGGAGGCTGGGCGCTCCCTCCCTCCCCAGCCCAGGGTTCTCCCCCCCCCCTGCCCGCCGTGCCCTGCCTCAGCAGCCGGGAGCTCCGTGTGCTCCCCTCCTTCGGTTCATAGGGTGGGACCAGCACCCAGGGGCCCCCCGGCTCCCTCCCAGGAGGGCAGCAAGGGCGACTCCTCTGGCTGGTGGGGAAAGGGACCGGGAAGAGCTCACTGAATCCTCCCTGGCGGTTCAAAAGCTAATTTGCCCGGCAGGGAAATCGGAGCACTGCGGAGCTGGCTTGGCATCACCACCTTCTCACCACAGAGTTTAAAAACAGGGCAAGAAAACCCTGTCTTTCTTCTCTGAGGTTTCGTGTCTGGATCTAGGAAATAGCGCTGTGTGCGCAGACAGAAACGTGGTCAGCCTTCCAGAGCCACGGAAAAAGCTGCCTTTGGAGGCCTTTGTGTCTGTCCCCCCCCCCCCCCGCCCGCCCGCCCGCCACGATGGCTCCCAAACCTGGACAGCTTTCAAAGGGGGTGGGGGTGGGGTGGGTCAATTCATGGAGGATAAACCCAAAAACGACGGCTAAGGAACGGCTGGACCAGGGAAGTCAGATCCAGCCCCAGGGCTCCTCCACGGAGATCTGAGGGAGTCTCCGTGCAGAGGGCCGGTGGCCTCTCTGGGGCCTGGCCTCCGTGGCTTGACCTCGTGAGCTTCTGGGTGGCATCAGCGCTGGTCCCGTGCCTTTGGAGGGCATCCAACACGCAAGGGCTTCTGGCCCGTCCTTGAGGGCACAAGCAGAGCAGGGAGGTGGGTGGGGATAGATAGGGTGGTGGGCTTCCTTCCTTGAAAGGAATGGGAGTTGCACCAGGGTGTTTCTCCAGACACCCCCATCCCACCCACCCCATGCCGCACTTCGGAGTGGGTCCTGCTGAGCTGGCTTGAGGAGAGGGGGGCCGCCATGCTGGCGGCCTCTCTGTAAGTAACTCCCGAAGGTCTGCTCTGGGCCTTGAACCCAGAGCCTTTCCTCACTCCCACCCTTCATGCTCACAGTTGGATCCCTGCAGCAGCCTCCATCACGCACCCCCCCCCCCACACACACACACCACCCAAGAGCTGAAGGATTAGACCCACTCCTTCTCTAGAACGAAGGCAGAAAAGAACATTTTCTCCTGAGGCTCCCGGGTTCCTCCACCCTCCCACATTCAAATCCTCGTCAACCTCCCCAAAAGGCAGCCGGCGTTTTCCATGATCTCCTCCTCTCTCCCCCTCCCGCAAGACCTGCGCGTAAAATCCTCTGCTCCTCTTCTCAGAGGAGCTGCCTGCAGAAGAGTGGCTGAAAGGGATGGATCCAGGGATCCGGACCTTGCAGATTGAAGGAGGCGGGTGGAGGTGGGTTTGGTTCCTCCTTGTTTCCCATCCTCACCGAGAGCTTGCAGCTTAAGAAAAGCATGCATCGCCTAGCATCACCATTGTGTCCGTTTCAGGACATAACCCATCAGGAGGATGGGTCATATTCTGTCCCGATAAAGGCTAATAGCTCTCTCTCACACTCACACACACAGACAGACAGACACACAACCCGTACTCTGAAATTTTGGGGGTGTATCTGTTTTCTTTCTTTCTTTCTTTCTTTCTTTCTTTCTTTCTTTCTTTCTTTCTTTCTTTCTTTCTTTCTTTCTTTCTTTCTTTCTTTCTTTCTGAGTCTCATTTTGGCTGCCAAGATCAAAGGCTTCTCTATGAAATCTCAGAAGACCGGAAGAAGCAGGGGCCGCCTCCTCCACCCCCCCCCACCCCGCAATTAAACCACTTAACAACAGCGGTGGAATGTATGCAAAAACAAAACCGATGTATGCAAATGTTCCCAATTTATACACATCACAAAAAATCCGGCTTTGACTGGTACAGAATCTGGGTTTGACTTCTGGTGGGATTTTGCCTCCCTTCCTTGCCCATCCCTTGGGTGGGTGGGGGGGGGGGCAGACCTCCAAATCTCTGCCCTGTTTGGTCTTTGATACAGTTTATCTGCCATCCTGTGCTTAATTGTGGCTCTGACAGAGAAGGTGTTTGAGGGCGTTTGTGTTCTTCTGATGGGATTCTCCCTTTCTTTTTTGGCAAATGGATTTTCGAAGAAAAAGACACAAACACACACACCCTTCTCCCTCCCCCACACAATCGATTCCAGGGCCCACCAGATGCCCCGCCAGGGACACCCTGCCAGGTGTACGAAAGAGAGAAGGGGGGGGGGGCACTGGCTGGCCCTAAGGAGCCAGGCTGGCCTTCCTCCTCCTCCTCCTCCTCTTCCCATTGCAGTGATGCGCCTTCGTCCACCCCATCTCCTTTCCTTCATTTCCTGGGCGAGGATCGGGGTGGAAGCATCCTCCGTGGTGTTTGGCCCAGACGGGCAAGGCGGGGGGCAGCCCTTCTAGGAGAAAAGGGGGCTGGTGCCAGGCCACGCGGTCATTCCACGGACTCACTGTTTCCTCATGCCAGGCGGCACACTTTTCCAAGCCTGCCCGAGGCGCGTGGCACACCCAAGCCACACTGGGTGGCCTCCAAGCGAGGAGAAGCCTTCCTGCCCCTTGACACACACACACACCCCCCTCGTCATTCCTGACACCCAGGCACAGACTCGGCCCTGATTCGTGCCAGCGCAGGCTCCCAAATCCGGAGGGGAGGGGGGTTGCGCTCATCTGAGGGAAGACCATCGTGGGCTATACAACGCTCTCCTCCAGCTCATCTGCGTTGAGAAAGGGCCCGATCCTCTTGGCTGCTGTGTCCTCGTGGGCGGCCGGGCACTGCGCCAGCATCCCGTGCACCGACTGGCTGCGTTTGGTCCACAGGAAGCTGAGGCGCTTGGCGTAGCTGTAGCAGGCGTGGGAGGAGGGGGAGGCGGAGACCTCGCCCATGTCCAGGGAGCTGCTCCGCTTGGCCTTGGCGGGAGCGGGAGGGGGCCAGGCCGGGGCCCCGGGGCCGCCCGCCCCTGTCCTGCGCTGGGCTGCCCTGGCCCTCCCCGGCCGCGACCGCCCCGGGCCGTCCTCCTTGGGGGGCCCCGTCCGCTGGCGGAGGAGCCGCAGCCCGTTCGAAGGGCCGCTGCCGTTGGTCTGGGAGTGGACGTGGGTCACCTTGGGCAGGGCCGCCCCTTGGGCGCTGCCGCAGACCTTGCACTTCACCATCATGACCACGGTGAACACCAGCAGGGTGGCCACGATGACGCCGCCCACAATCACCGTCAGGGTCCCTCCGAGGAAGTGGGCGTGCAGCGAGCGGCAGTCCGGGTAGGCCTCCCGCGTGGAGAACTGGGCACAGCCCAGGAGGTGCGTGGCGGCCAGGGACGTGGCCGCGTCGTCAAAAATGGCCAAGACGCAGAGGTCGTAGTCCACGCTGGGCACCAGGTGCTTGAGCCGGAAGTGACGGCTGCTGGCGGGGATGATCCTGCGGGAGAGAGAGGGAGGGAGGGAGAGGGGAGTGGGAGACACGTCTCGTGGGACACCCACCCACCCACTCATGCACCCAAAAAACCCCTTCTGCCACCATGCCCGGCAAACCTCCGGAGCCTTCCCGCCGTCCGGGAGCAGGGAGGCAGGCCAAAGGTGGCACAAGAGCCCCCCATGAAAGGCATCTGGAATAACGACTGAGATTTAGGCAAAGGGAGGACATCGCCGATCCCACCCAGCGCGCTTCCTCCTTTAGACTGTTGGAAACGTTCCCCGAGTTGTCCTGTTTGGCTGTTGAGCACCAAGAAGACCCCATTTGAGGCTTGCGGTTTAGCAAACCATGTCTCGATGAAGGCATAAGGCCATCACCAGCGGAGACAAGCTGTTGCTCATCGTTGAAGGATGATGCTCTGTTCCTGAGGGAGTGTGTGGCTCCCTCAGGAAGAGGTGGGGTGTCTTTTGTGGGAGGTTTTCTCAGCCGTGGGTGTGGAGCATCCGGCTGGGAAGCCTCCTGCTGCTTCTGCAGGTGTCCTGCGTTGGCTGGGAAGGGTGGGCCAGGTGACCTTTCGGGACACCTTTCGGGACTCTGGGTTTCTAGATATTTATTTTTATTTGTTTATTGTTTTGATGCTGCACTTGTGGAGACTTATAGGGTATATTTGGCCTCTTACTGGCGTTCTTGGCATCCTTACTAAGAGGGGGCAGAATCTCCTTTAGTGTGGGAGCATTGACTCTGAATCTGGATGCCCTGGAGGGGGTCACCGAGGCCCCAGCTGCAGCCAGGAGCTGTGGGGGGGGGAAGGACACACAGGAGGGGGCTTGGGAAGGGAAAGGGGAGCCCAACTGTCCATCCACAGAGGGAGGGGCTGGGTGATAAAGATGGCTCCGTCGGGGAAGTTTCAGGGTCAACGAGGGGGTGCAAGGCGGTTCCTGCCCCCCCTCCTAATCTTTTCTCTTGTTCCCTTTCCTCCCCACTCACACTGTCAAGTGCTGGGGTGCCCAGCCTGATGAAAGGCCCTGTTGGACTCAGAAACATGCCTGGATGTCACATTTTAGAGCGTCGCCCAGCCTTGTTTAGGTCTGAGAATATATCTACACAATGCCGTGGTTGCGGTTTGTTCCCGCTTCAGCTGCCGTGGCTCCACCTTGCAGAATCCTGGGGGGTTTGTAGTTGAAGGGAGGGGCGCTGCTAGAAAGCTCTGGCGCTCCCCCTTGCACCCTGGCAGAAAATCTGGAAGTCCCTCCCTCCCGAGCACAGCTCCCAGGATGCCGCTGGATGGATGGACTCGGCAGCCTGAGAGCCGCGGGGGTGGGGGTGGGGGTTCTTGTGCATTCAGAGAAGGAGGAGACCGTTTGGACCTTGACCCGTCCATCCTCCACCACAGGAGGAAGCTGTGCTTTGGGATTGCCCCCCCCTCCCCACGAAGCCCAAGGGGCCTTCCTGGGCTCCCTACCTGTAAATCAGGGTGTCGTCCACCGTGCAGTTGTACTGGATCTGGTACATCCAGGCGGCAAAGGCCGACTTGTCCGGCGCCCAGCGCACCAGGGCGGACGAGGCCGTCACCTCGGAGACCTCCACCCTCCGCTCGGAGCCCCCCTCGGTGGCGTTGGCCGCCGCCTTGGCGGAGGTGGCGATGTCCGACGAGCCGGGGTCCGGCTGCAGGGCCGTGACGTTGCCGTTCCCTCGGTGGGGCAGCGGGATGATCTTGAGGTCCACGGTGGCCGTCGACTCCCCGGCCGCGTTGATGGCGATGCAGGTGTAGGCCCCGTCGTCCCGGATGGTGGTCACGAAGAGGTCCAGGGTGCCGTTGCGGAAGGAGGCCGTCCGGGAGGAGTTGGCGACGATCTTGTCGTCGGGGGAGACCCAGTGGATGACGGGCTCGGGGTCCCCGATGGCCCGGCACCTCAGGGTGGCCCGCTGGCCCTCCAGGATCCACAGCTTGTGGGTGTGGCGGGTGATGAGGGGCGGCTCGCAGGTGAACTCCTCCTCGGGGACCGACCAGAAGTAGCGGCCGGCCACCGGGGCCGGGGAGGCGCAGGTCTCCAGGTCGTCCTCGCGGGCCAGCCGGCGCAGCCAGAGCAGCTCGCAGTTGCAGTGCAGGGGGTTGCCGCCGAAGCTGAGCACGATGGTGGGGGTGTAGGGGGTGGGGCTGACGACCCCCACCTGGGAGCGGGCAAAGAGCGGGTCCGGGGGCAGGGTGTGGAGGCGGTTGGAGGTCATGTCCAGGCGGGAGAGCTTGTAGAGCTCGGCGAAGGCCCCCTCCAGGACGAAGTCAATGAGGTTGTGGTCCAGGTTGAGGGTGTGGAGGTAGGCCATGCCCCGGATCCCCTCCCAGGGGACGCGGCGGAGGTTGTTGTAGGAGAGGTCCAGGTCCTCCAGGGTCGGCAGGAAGTCATCGAAGGCGGCTGCCGAGATGTCCACCAGCTGGTTGTTGTTCAGGATGAGGTGCTGGAGGTTGAGGAGGCCCCTCAGCGCCTCCTCCCGGATCTCCGTCAGCCGGTTGCTGTCCAAGTGGAGGGAGCGCAGGCTCTCCAGGTCCCCGAAGGCGAACGGGCGGATCGTGTCGATGGTGTTGCGCGAGAGGGTGAGGTCCACCAGCCCGGTCATGTTGAGGAAGTCTGGGGGCTCCACCACCTGGAGGAAGTTGTCGGCCAGGCGGAGCTCCACCGTCCGGCGGTCAATGTTGGGCGGGATGAAGAGCAGGCCTTTGTTGGCGCAAAGGGTGCTGAGCGAGTCAGAGAGGTTCTGGCAGACGCAGTGGAAGGGGCAGGACTCTGCCTGGGCCGACGCGCACCCCACCCTCAGCAGCTGGACCAGCAGCAGCGCCAGCAGCCGCCTTTCCATGGTAGACGCCTCCGTTGGCCCTCGGGAACTGACCGAGGCAGAGAGAGAGAAAGGAAACAGGGTGTGAGGGATTCGGGAAAACAGGATTGGGGGGGGTCTGTTTCTTAGGGACTCTGTGTGGGTCAGCAAGTTGCCCCCTGCTCTGCACATTCCCTGTTCCTCTTCTCCGATAACCCCCCTGGGCTTGACTACTGTAATGCGCTGTGCGAGGGACAGCCCTTGAAGACAATTTGCAAACCTTTGTTAGCACAGAACTGTCCTGCAGCGCTCGTAGCTTTTGGGGCACGAGACAACCTGGTGGGAGGAACCGTCTGTGCCTCGGGTGGCCCCTTCCCTTCCCTGCCTGCCCATCTCTAAACGCCCGCCTGCAGAAGATGGATGGCCGATACAGACACTAAATCTTCCCCCGCACCTGGTTTCAGAGAATTTTAAAGGGCAGCGTCTGTGGGTTTTATAGTTCTATCCCTCTCATATTTGTGCTTATCGCTATTGATGTTTTATTGTATTTATATTGACTTTATTACCGTGACGGATGCTTTTGCTCACGGCCTTGGCAGACCTCTGGGGTGAAGATCCTGCATAAATATTTGGAAGGGAGGAAAGACACCTGCCGGGGGCTGTCAGGGGAGCCCCACAGGACCCCTGCTCGGCTCTAAAGCAAGACCTCCAGCTTTTATTCAAGGAGGTCTCCCTGGGAGGAGAAACACTCTGCTTAAAACCAGGCAGGCAGGATTCACCGGAAAAGCTTTTGTCTCCAGTGGAACGTGGAAAATCAGAGCGGAGCCGTGACTTCTGTGTGTTTGTGCATGCAAGCGTGTGCGTGTGCGGGAGTGTGTGGAAGGCTTCCTTCCTTCCTCTGAGAGCTGTCTCGCCAGTGGCTCCGGGCTGAGGAGGGAAGGATTCAGAGGGACGGAGCTCAAGGAGGGGTTTAAAGCCTCTTTCTGGCCAGCCTGCTTGGAGCGAAGGGGCCTCTTTCTGAGTAGCCTGGAGGGTTGGATCCGGAGATGGCCGGGCGGCTCCTCTCCAAACAGCGGCTGCCTTCCCTTCCCTTCCCCTCCACAAGGGTGGTCTGGAGGAGGGAAGAGGGGCTGATGGAATAAGCCTTTCCCCAAATGCACCAAGAGCCTTCCGGGCTGAAGGGTGGCCGGCAGGGGGAGGGGGAGGGTTGCCCTCCTGCAGTCTACGTGCCCGAGAGGGGGCCCACCTGGAAAAGGGGTTTGTGCTGGTGGTGCGTCTGTTTCGTGCATGCGTGAGGGGAAAGAGAGAGCGTTCTCTCCCCCCCCCCCCCCGAAGTGGCCTTCACGTCTGTGGAGACCAAGGAGGCCTGTGCTACGTATAAGGCCTCAGGGTGATGGGGGTGCGGGGGAGGGCTCTTGCCAAGCCCAGCTGGGGCGCCCCCACTGCGTCCCGCCTGGCAACTGCTGCGTGCGTCTCTCATGTCCAGTCACTCCGGCCAGTCTTGAGGCTAAAGAGCAAACTCCTTCCTGGCTTCTTGGCCCCCAAATTGAAGAGGCGAGGAAGCAAGGGCAGGGCGGGGCCGCCCCCCCCCCCGGGAGCAAGGCCCCCTCTGCTGTTCCTGTGGGGTTTCCAGCGTTCCACCCGAGGCTCTGCCGTCGGGCACTCCAGCTGCCCGAGCTGCAGCGGCACAACGAGCCAGGCCATTGCCACGGGCCAGGCCAGCGCCCTCCTGCTCACCGAGTCATGGTCTCCCTCTCCCTGACACATCCTCTGAGAGGCACAGAGCTCTCTCGGCCACCATTCCACCCATCCACGGGTATCTGTGTTGCTCTTAAGCATTCACTCTTCCCACGCTATGGGAAGCCAGACTAAGAAGGATCCCGTCCTATTTTTATTCCCTCCTGCCAGGCACGCGGTGCAACGAACTCGCTGCCTCTCTCCGTGCTCTGATTCACTGGGGGAAATCTCACGACTGCCGCGGAGCGTGAATTTGGAGAGCCAGGCGAGCTGCCGTCGGGATGGGCAGGATGGCTCCGTGGGAGGCAGACACCCCGGCGATCAGGAGGCAGCTGTGGGTCTTGCTCTGACTCAGGCTCTGGGGCGCGCGGAGGGGGAGGGCTCACATGATCCCTTGTGATCTGGTGCAAAAGTTCACTTCTCCTGTGCTTCATCTCTGTGGTCTTTGGGATGTGTTTTTCTCCCCACGTGTGTCTCAGGGAGGCCGGCGGGTGCACCTCGAGGCCGTCCGGGGCCTGTTCAGCATCCAAGCTGCCCCTGCTGGGCCATGGGAGGGCGCTTGAGAGCGGGTCTGCACATTTCCCGGTTACCCCTGTGGCCCAAGGGCCTTCCTCCCCCTAAACCTCTCTCCTGGAACATGCATTGTTTTTTTGCCAAGCCTCTGATCCTGTTCCATTCGGAGCAGCTATGATTTAGCCACTCTTTGGAACCTCCACAGTTGGGGGCAGCCTACCTTTAAAGGCCATGGGCAGGAGAGCACCCTCTCTCTCCCCGCCTCTCTTTTAAGGTGAGACAGGGCGAAGGGCGGCGTGAAGGTGACGGGAGGCCTCGGGCAAACGCTTTGCTCTAGAAACTGAGGAGGGCAGGGATTAAAGGCAGATCTTTGGGAGGTGCCCCTGCCTCCCCCCCCCCCCCGCCACCCCAAGGGTAAAGAAAGGAGAAAGGGGTCCAGTGGGCCACACTGGGGGCTTGGACTCCTGGCTCCTTTTTTCCCCTTCTTTTTCCAAATTGGGAATTTCAGAGGGCCTTGAAGGGGGGGCAGTTTGGGAGGAGTCAAGAGGAAGGAGGTTCAGTGGGAGCAAGAGAGGGTGAGCAGCCAGGGTAGTCCTGCCCTCTGCTTGACAAAGGATGTGGGGTGTAATGGTTAGAGAGAGCTGGTGCATTGCTGCCTGGGGGGGTGGTCTGGAGAGCCTCGAGGGACCCAACCAGTCACAGCAAGGGGGCCTGTGTGTTTGCCTGGGACCCTGACACCCCATTCCAGCCTGTTGTCTGCTTCTGCGGCCTGGAGTGAGGCCTTTCTCTCCCCCCCCCCCACACCCCGGGTCCCTAGTCAGGGCCCTCCAGGCTGGGTCCTGCCTGGACACAACACATTGCCCGCCCCCCCTTAAAATCCTCGCAGGCAGCCAAAGGTGGCTGACGTGGAGGGGGGGGGTAGTTGATGCCACCGTTCGGGGAGGGGGCAGGAGAGCAAGGGGGTGGCCTGGACAAAACTGCCGCCTAGGTGGGTGGGATGCTACATGGCTCTCTCGTGGTCGCCCCGCCGTCCCCCTTATCTCCGTGGGGGGGGGGCTGAGAAAGGTCGGGGGGGGGGAGTGGCTGAGGGTTTCCCTCCGGAGGCGACTTGTTCCCAGCATCTCCTTGGAGGGAGAAGGGCGGGGGTGGGGGGCCGTGGAAGTTGGGTGCGGGGGGACCCAGCGCCTCCGGCCCCGCAGGTCCCCCCTCCTCGGCCTCCCAGACCAGCCCGCCCCGCCCCACTCCCTCTGCAGCCCCCCCCAGGCTCCCACTGCCCTCCCCTCGCTTGCCCCCCCCTCCCGTGCACGCGCACCCTCCCCCCGCCTGCCCCCCCGCCCCCCCTCCGCAGTTTACCTTCGGCTCAGCGGCATTTCAGGACCCTGGACAGCGACCGGGGCCGCCTCTCCTCCTCGCCGCCGCCGCCTCCCGGGGGGGCCTCTCCCCGCTCCGCCCGCCGGACCCCCCCTCTCGGCCCGCCGGCGGCCATGGGGGGGGGGGAGGCCCGCTTGTCCGGGGTGGGGGGCGCTCAGGCGAGGGGCCGGCCGCCGCGCATCCCGCCCGCCCGCCCGCCGCCGGTCCCGGGCAGCCGGCAATGCGGCACGCCGCTCAGGCGCGCGCGGCGGAGGCTGGGGGGGGGGGGGTTCCCTCCTCTTCTTCTTCTTCCTCCTCCTCCTCCTCCTCCTCCTCCTCGAGGCCCGGCCAATCGCCCTTCTCGGGCCGGGGGCTCCTGCCCAGACTCGGCGGCTCCGGAGACTCCCGAGGGGAGAGACGAGCGAGGCGGTCGGTGGCTTCGGCCAAGGGTCACCCCCCTCGGCACACGACACCCGCACCTGCAGCCCCCCGGGGGGGGTGCGTGTCTCCGGCGGGCCCCCTGCTTCACCCCTCGGGGCTCCGGGGCTCCATGGCGAGGCGCGCCCGCCTGCGCGCGCCGCGATCCTCTCCGGGGCGCCGGCGGCGCGCTCGGGCCTCTCCGAGCCCTCGCTCTCCCCGGGGGGCGGGCGGCGGGTGCTCCGGGGTCCCAGGTTCGAGCCAACCCGCCTGGGTCAGGGGCCTCCGCCGAGGGCTGCCGGCCCTCCTGCCCGCGGGGCCGCGGGGCTCCCCGGCAGCTTCCCCGGCGCCGCGGCGCAGGCCGAGCTCATGGCCGCCTTCGAGCAGCCGGGGACCCCCCCCCCCCCCGCCGGCCCGCTTCTCGGCTCGGACGCCTGGGTCCTTCGCAGCGATGCGCTCCTTTGTCTCCTCCGCCCGGCTTTCCGCTGGTTCAGCAATCGGGCCGGGGCGGGGCGCCCGAGACCCTCCCCTCCTCCCTCCTCCGGGCGAGCGCTCCCCTTGCCTGCCTGCCTGCCTGCCTGCCTGCCGGGGGCCGAGGATGGGCTTGGCCCGCCCGCCTCCCTTCCCTTCCCCTCCCCTCCTTCTCCCAGCGGTGCCGTGCGGGGGGGGGGCGTCTGTCCTCTACCACAGCTGGAGACCCAGAGGGCAAACCGGAGCCCCCTTCGCCTTCCCTGGTTGGCTGGGAGAGCGGGAGAGTGACGGAGCATCAGACCAGTGGCCAGCTTGGGGGTGTAGCCTAGCGAGGGGGAGGGAGGGGGACTTTTCCTCCTCGGGAAGCCCGGGCCCCGGGGGGGGGGTCAGAGGCGGAAAAGGGGGGCGCGATCCTCCAGGCAGGGAAGGGACCCCGCGCTCCGGGTGCTCCCAAGGGGCCTTCGGTGGCAGCCCAGCCTGGCTGCCCAGTGGGGGGGGGTCCCCTTCTTTCTCACCCATCCGAGGAAGGGCAGGAGATGGGCGCCCTGGAGACACCCCCCCCCCGCAGCCTCCCTCCTCCTCCTCCCTCTGTTGCCCCGGAAACCGTTGCTAGGAGGCAGGATTCCCGCACCCTCCCCACCCCCAGGGGAGTGGAGGGGTCCCAAGGAAGGGGCTCTGGGCCTGGAGGGGCCGCAGAGACGTCCCAGAAGGGAGAGAATGGGGGGCTTGGTTCTGGGCCCTCCCACTGGGCTCCTCCAGTCTGGGCATCGCCCTGGCCCAGACCGGGCAGAGAGGGGGAAGGAAGGGCCCCGATCTCTTACAGAACCAGGCAGGTTCCCGCTTGACCCTCCAGGGACTCAGGAAGGAGGGCAAACGGGGGGGGGGGGGAGCAGGGAGCGACCGGCATCTCTGTGCAGGAAGAAGCCCCTCCCTGCAGCCCTTTGCCTCCCACCTGGGAGGAGGAAGCCCCTCTGGACCCCCAAGTGCCCGCCTGGCCCTTTTGCCCCCAGGGATTCCCACTTTTGGAGGGGATCCTTCCCCCCCCCCCACACACACACCCAGGCTCTTTGGGTGCTGCCCTCCCCTCGCTGATCCCAAGTCACACGCAGCCCCTTTCGCACAACAAAAGTGGCTGGCCTTTGCCAGGGGAAGGGATCCGGCATCCCTGACGGCTTGCAAAAGTCTCTGGCCCTCCTACCGCGCGCAAGGGCGCCCCAGGCAGTCCCTGCGCCTCCCCTTCCACTGCTGAATAGAAGAAAGGGACCTTTAGCATTTCCTTGTAAGGCAGAGCGGCCTTTGAGCAGGAGCTGTGTTTCTCTGGGGCAGCAAGGAGAAAAAAGAAAGATGGTTTCCTTGGCATGAGCTGCCAGGGACGGCAGAGCGCCTCCGAAGACCTGGGCTGCTGTAGTCCACGGAAAACGGTGCCACGCTTATTGCTGTTATTGATCCTGGTGGTTGGGCCGTTTTTCCTTGATAAAATCCTGCCCAAAACATCTGACATGAATGCCCGAGAAAAGTTAGTCACTGCCAGGCTACAATATTTCTGGACAACTGAAGAACTGTTTGAGGCTGAGCATCACGCCGTACTAAGCACGCACAGGGACCCGGGGTCCTGCCCGCAGCTTGAGAGCATGTGAGTGTGAGCAGAGTTTGTTCCCTCCCTTGATTCCTGACACCCCCCTTTTAAAAGGAATTGCACTACCCTTGCAATCAGCAAGAGAGAGGGAATGGATTGGGCTCCTGCCCAAAAGACGCCAGCACGCAACAGCCCAGTCGATGCCCCGAAATAGGAAGGCCTCAGCCCCCCCTTAGGTGCTCAAGAGATAAACTGCCTTGGAAACTGGAGGTTCCACGTCGCCGTCACAGCTAACGGGTCTCAATACATCTGTTTCCAGCAACACAGGAACCCCCTTGCATGAGAGAGGAGGTCGCTTTTCCCAGGACGCCTGGGTTCCTCGTGGGAGGAGATCGATCGTGTGCCCTGGGGATTTCCTCACTCCCCAGGAAACTTGGAACTGGCTCCTCTTTTATTTTTGGGTGGCTGGCTGGGGGATTCTGGGAGTTGTAGTCAGATGTAGCTGAGGTTTTCCAGCCCTTGCAGGGTTTTGTGTGTTTGTGTTTGTGTGCGCGTGTGTGTGTTCTTCACCCTTTCCTTGACAGCTGCTGAGCAGATTTTTCCCGAGCCAAAGAAAGGGGTCGTGCCAGACCTGGAGGGCAAAGTGGGATTTGCAGCCCTAAAGGATTGGGGCCGAATTGGGTCATAAGGAGCTTACTGTGTCTGCTGACCGAGCAACGTATGTATGTATGTATGTATGTATGTATGTATGTATGTATGTATGTATGTATGTAATTGCAGTGGGAGGGCAGGCAGGCAGGCGTTTTGGGGTGGAGATGTGGTCACAAGCAATGTTCTAGGACTGGTGGGTTCAGCGTCCAGCTGTTAAGCCCCCCCAGAGGGAGAAGAAGTAAGAGGATTCAGCCTTTTTTCTGGGACACGATCCTGGCGGGCAGAGCTCTCGGCTTCTGTTCCTGGCCATAAAAGTGGAGTCCATCGGTCCGAGGAGGAAGGCCAGGGAAATCCAGGGCCCTCGGGGTTTGTGAACATGTCGTGGATAAAAAACAGCAAGTTGAAGGGAACCCGTCCTCATGTCTGGCTCGTTTTCTTTATTCTGGGTAAACGGAAGGGAAAGGAAGGGATCTTAAGAGTCTCTTTCCATCTTTGCCATCTGAGAAGCCGTTTCTGGCAGATTCCAGCCGACAGCAGCCTGTTATCGATCTGCCCAACAAATATCACACAATTTTTAATACGTTGGGTTTTTTTTCAAAATGAAACCTTTATTAATTTTTTCTCAGTTCTGCAACTTACAGATTCCTTGCTTTTCTCTCTCAAGGGAGTATTGGATCAATAATCTGTTTCTTTTATTCTATTGGGTTTTATTGCTGAAAAAAGGACTCTATGCAAATCGAACCTATTTTCCTTTCCGAACATCAGTGTTTTCTTGCGTAAATTACAAGTTCTCACAAACATCCATTTCTTTTCAAGGAGTCCTTGCTGGGATTATAGCTTCTTTTAACAAATGCGTGTGACTGGTTATTAATTGACTAACTGGCTGAAATCCAGATCGTTAGCCATCTAAAAATCATTTAGCGAGTCATAAAAGAAAGTATGTTGAGTTTTGTGCAAATGAGGAGAGAGAGATTCTGCCCAGCGCTCTGAAAGACGGGCGGCGGGCTCAAGGATGCTGGAAAGGAAGGGGTGCTGCCCCCTCGTGGGGGAAAGCTTTCTGTGTCGCAGAGTAGTCTTGTTGGGGGAAAAGAATCCCAAACTCTCCATACTGGGATGTCGTTCAGGTTTCTGGGGTAAAAAACGTTGTTACGGTAGGCAAATACCGGTAGGAGGGGAAGGAGATACTGCTTGTACATCTTGTGGGAGTGAGTTCCACAGCATAACTATTTTATCATGGTTACTGTTAGCTATGTTTCTGTCCTTCCCACTTCCTCTTCACACAACAGTCCCGTGAGGCGGGCCAGGCCAAGAGGGCAATGGTGGACCAACTTTTTTACCCCCTGCTTCCCGTAAAAGCAGCCACATGGAGCGTCCTTGTTCAAAACCAGTGCTTGGGGAAGGACATTCTGGGGATCTGGGGTATCAATTTATTTATTTTAAAATGTTTTTATTCTGCCTTTCTCTTTAAAAGAACTTAAGGTGGCTTACATCATTTAAAGGGCAATATTTAAAAGCTAAAAACAAGTGTACAAATATTTTAAAAGATTTAAACGAGTGTCATATTTAAAATGGTAAATAAAATGAATACTAGAAACAGCTTTAAAAGCAACAGAACACAACAATCCAATTTGAAAAATCCCTCTCAGAGAGCCAGTCACTGAGGAAAATATTCTCATTTTAAGATCTTTGATATTTGTCTACACTTTGAAGGCTTCTAACGGCTTTTAAAATCATGATAGTTTTAATGTTAACTTAAACATTTAACTTAAAACATTCTTGATGTTCTAGGTTTGTATTTTGTTCCCCTATTTACACTGCTTGGCCTCCGTGGGGTTTCTGACCCTCCGTGTTCTCTGAAGAGCAGCTTCCCTCTGCAGACGCCTTCTCTCGGGCGGGGCCGAGTCTGCAGGGGGTGGCCTTCCCTCCTTCCAAGGTGACCCTTGTGTCCCCCCCCCCCCCGCCCCCGATCCTCATCTCTTCCTCCTCTCCCGCCTTCCTCCTTCGACCAAGAGCTGCTTCAGTGCTTCTGGATGCTGTCAGAGGAGGCGAGCGGGAGGCGAGGTGGACCTTCTGGTTGTACCCAGAAAAGGGCACCTCTTGGCAAAAGGGACAGAGAACGGAAAGCTGGGACATGGTAGCGTCCCCCCCCCCCCCAATTTAAAGACCAGTGAGAGTGTCAGCCTTTCAAAGGGCTATCTATTTTGCACTTTCTCCCCAGCTGCCCACTGTTCTTTTGCCAACATGTGGGAACAGACAGCCATGGCGACTTCTTTGGGAATTCTTGCCTGAATCTGCTGCATCCGGCCAGCCAAGAAATTAATGATTCATAAACACCCCCCATAAAGGCTGTGTTTCTCACGCTTCCCTCGGGTCTCCCCTTTCCTTTCTTTGCAGACCAACATCCCTTTCCTGCAGAACGTGCTGGGCAATGACCAGTTCCTGCGTGGCACAGTGGACACCCAGTTCATCGATGAGAACCCTGACCTTTTCAATCTCCGGCCGGGCCAGAATCGGGCCCAGAAGCTGCTGCACTACCTGGGTAGGGGAGCTGAGTGCAGATCGGAGCTTAGGGGCGGGTGGGCGGGTGGGAAGAGGCTGAGCCCTCTGCCTGCAAACCCTGTGCCACTCAGGAGAGCCAGTTCAGGCTTGCTTCTTTTGGGGAGGGGAGGGTGGCTGTGGGATCCCCCCCCCCCCAGTTGAACCAGACGCCTCCCCTGCTTGGGCTCAGAGGCAGTCTCTCCCCACCTGCAGTGAAATCGGTTCTGGGGTTCCAAAGCCTTCCCTTCCTTAGCTGGGTCTGCAGGGTGGGAGAGACCCCTGCCAGAAGGAAAACCCTCACTCGGTGCCCAACCTCATTCCCTTTTCCAGGCCACGTCATGGTCAACGGCCCCACCACTCTACTGCCTGTGAATGCCCGGCTGTCACCTATCGACCCCGTCGTGCCCTCGGTTCGTTTGGGTGAGTCGGGTGAGGCTCTGGTGGCAAAAGCGGGATGGACGTGGGCGGTGCGAAGATCCTGCCACTGGAGGGGGGGGGAGGGACTGAGAAAGAACACGGCAAACAGGCAGGATAGAGACTGAGAGGCTTCCCGTGGCTGTGGGACTAAAACTGGGTTTGGGATGCGGGTCTCCTGATCCTTCTGGGCTTTCTCGGTGGGCACATGCGGGAAACCAGTGCCCTCGAAAGAAACTGCCAGCCGCCGTTAGGAGCAGAGAGCTGGGTTCCCTCTCTCTTTGCCAGGTTGTGCCGTTCCGAGGTTCGAAGGCTGAATTTTGGGCAGGGCTCCGTTTGGACACAGCTGCCTGGGGAATTCGGGGTGTGGTTGTTTAAAAGCAGGACTCTGCCTGCCTCTGCTGGCCCAAAGCGTGCCGAGGCTTTCCTCTGGCAGTGCCTCTCGCCTAGGCTAAGGATGCCGGCTGGCAGCTTTTCCCATCACCTAAAATGGGTCCCAAATGAAGACGTGTGAAAATTAGGGGAGGGAGAGTGAGAGAAGCTGGAATCCCCCCCCCCCTCGTTAAAATCTGCTAAATATTTTATGACTCTAACAAGCCACCATCAAAATCTCTATGGATGGCGGGGCGCGGGTGTGCATGCATGCGGGGGCAGACAGGTCTAATAGCCGCCTGGTTTGCAGCCCTCCTGCTTTTTATGATTGATACGTGAGCCTCAGTTTAATTATATTGGATTCCAGACCTTGTATCATTATTATGGCAGTTTATTTTCTTTGTCAGCGGCTAATCCCCCACCTAAGCCGAGCATTAAGAGAATGAAATAAGGATGCTTAAATCTTATTAAATTTCCCCCGAGCCAACGGTTAAACCCATGGCGTGCGTGTGCCTGTGTGTTAAAGATGCACCGGACCCCCAAAGAGCTGGCCCACCACACGCCCATAAGCAGAACCGATTAACAGAGACCCTAAGAGGAATCTTGCTGTTCAGGGTCTGGTTTCTTTTGCTGCCATCCCCGGTGAGTGAGGATTGGAACCCAGGTCTCGTGACTCATCAGATGACACTCTCTCCACCAAATCACGCTGGCTCTCAAGAATTATAATTATAATTACTGTAGAAGAAACAGACGTGCAGAGGGTTGGGGAGGGCCTTGGCCCCCCAGCCTGCCTTCCAGGGGCCCAACTCCTCCCGTTTGCTCTGTGGAAAACGTTGGGCAGGAGGAACCTGGTTGGCCGGTTGGACTCATGTGGACCTTTGGCCGGGCAGGAGGGGGTCCCTCTGCAGAGGATGTTAAGGTAGAAAGGCTAAGGACGGGGTTATCGGTAAGCCCCCCACCCCACCCCCAAGGGTGGCTGTGATCCCCAGCAGCCCTGGGGCGCCTTGTCTCGGAGGGATTTCCTCTGGGTTAAGCTTTGCCCGGCCAAGCCAGGCTAAACTTCACGGCTTCGACTCTTTTCTTGGCCAGCCAGATTCTCTGGACCCTCAGCTGCCAGGCGCTCTCTCGGGGGTTCTCCAGAGGGAGGGAGAGAAAGGCTTCCCGGTCTCCCCCTGGGTCCCCTTTTTCATCCTGTCTCTCCCCACCCCATTTTCCGGGCGCAGGCCAGCCGCCCACCGGCTTCCGGGACATCCTTCTGCGGGAGGGACCCGCCGGCTTCGCCAAAGCCATCCGCCACCACCGGGGCCTCCTCCTGATGGACACCACTTTCCGGGATGCCCACCAGTCGCTCCTGGCCACCCGCGTCCGCACCCACGACCTCAAGAAGATCGCCCCCTTCGTGGCGCACAACTTCAGCAACCTCTTCAGCATCGAGAACTGGGGAGGTGGGTGGCCCCCGGAGGGGGGAGGGCCACTGGTGGGTCTTGGGGGGAGGGCGGGAGGTGGGGCTAGAAAGAGCTTGCAAGAACAAACAGGCCAGGGGCACCTGCTCCTCCTCCACCTCCCCACCCCCACCCCAGGTTCCAAATCACTCGTCACCCTTATTTTGGGAAGGGGCCAGACCCTGTTTGTGTGCCTGCTCCAGCTAAAGGCAGCTTCCAAAAACAACTTCAGGTTGAATGCCCCAAAACAAGGAGACCTTTTGCCCGAGGCGTTTGCCCAGGGAAAAAGGGTAGCATTGATTTATTTCCTGTTTGTGCCGCCTTTGTGCCAGATTAGGAGGAACACAACTTAAAAGGCAATACGCTACATTTTTTAAAAAATAAAATAGTTAGACCTACCACCGCATGGTTATTAAAAGACTGGTTATTTTAAAACTGCATAAAAACAATAACGCCCGACTTTATGGCGAAAGGGGAAAGCCGAAGGGGCAGGGCCGAGAAAACTGGAAGGAAACCAGGAAGGTGGCCACAGGGGGTGGGATTTGCCTGACTCTGAACTTTGGTCTTCTCTCGCTCCAAAGCAAGGCACTGAGCATAAAATGGACCCCACGCATCGGTCCTTAAGTCTTTTCTGTCCTGGACCTCAGAGCTGGCCCGGCCACCCGGTATTCACCTCTCTCGCCTGCAGCCTCAGACGCCCCGTCTTCTGGGGAAAGGCCTCTGGCTGGGCCTTGGGGGTCTCTCCAAGGTCCGGGGCGTGCCACCCCCTGCACAGCAGTCAGTGCCGGCGTGTGGCTCATAAAGCAGGCAGCCGCTGGCCAGCTTCATTCCCTGCCTGGGAGGCCCTTTGGCTTCTTCAGCCGTGCAGTGATGTTTTGTGCCTCGATCCGGCTGGAGGGCCAGAGGGTTCTAGTAAAAGACTCCTGGCTGGCCTGTCTGCTCAAGCAGGTGTTGGCTTCCAGGTGGGGTTTTTTACTCTGTGTGTTCTCTTAGTTCATGGGGTAAACCCAGGGGTTCCGAAACTGCAACTCCCAGAAGCCCTGGGGAGCACAGAGGGTGGTGAAGGCTGGGAACGCCTCGCTTTGGCTGGGGACAGCAGCCACGGTTCGGCCTTTGAACCCACCGGAGGGGCTCCGGGGAAAATGTGCTGGCAGACTTTGCGCCCTGAGCCCCCCTCTCTCTTCCTCCCCGGCTGCAGGGGCCACCTTCGACGTGGCCATGCGCTTCCTCTACGAGTGCCCCTGGCGGCGGCTTCAGGAGCTCCGGCAGCTGGTCCCCAACATTCCCTTCCAGATGCTTCTCAGGGGGGCCAACGCCGTCGGCTACACCAACTACCCGGACAACTCCGTATTCAAGTAAGCCACCAGCGCCCAGGAAGGGGGGGGGAGAGGGCTTGTGGACGTTTGTCTGTCTGTCCAGGGTGGGTATCCTGTGGCAACCCTACGGGCTGCACATGTTCCTGTCCTCTGAGGGCCGTTCTGAGGGCCCCATCTAAAAAAAACAGTGGGTGGGGATGAAGCGGTGTCCTTCTTTGCACCCAGGAGCCTCTGGAAGGAGTGTTTCTCCTTCGTGGTCTCTGTAAATGCACACTAATGGGTTAATCTGCACCTGAGCAGAGTAGCCTCAGAAACTTCCACAGCTTTAAGCACTTGGTGCCGGGACCTCCCCTACACCTGGCTATATAACTCCACCCCCGGCACCTAGTGCCTCAGTTCTTTTTTCAACTGCCGCTGTAGCAGCAGCTTCGGAACTTCGCAAGTAAAAAACAATTCTATTCCTTACCTTTCCTTTCTTTGACCCCCTTGTTCTTTCTTTTGTAACAAGTTGTTTCTTCTGCCTGGGGGAAGAGCACCAGCCAGCATTCTTTGTAAAAGCTTTACAAAGCCGGCTTTGGAGCCCTCAGGGCTTTTCTCTTAAAGAAATAAGGTCTCTTTTACCTTCTTAACAAGGCTACCCCCAGGTTCAAGAGCAACAGCTATCCACCTGTTTGCAATCTTCCTCTTCCTGTCAAAAAAGAAGAGGACAGCATCTGAGCTAACTCTGCAGAGAGCTGGGCGCCAGCAGCCCTAGCTTTGCCCTTGGAAGAAGAAAGGGCCTCCTGCAGCTCCTGCCGCCATCCCCGCTTGTCAGTGATTCTTCTGACTGGGGTAAAGGCCTCTTTGGAGGTTGCCGTGCAACAGCCCTCCTTCGTGGGCTTGTTCATACAGCTACTAATTCCGGAGAGAGCTGGGTGCCAAGGCTGAGGATGTTCCGGCAACATACGGTAAGCCTTGGCTTTGCCTTTGGGGAAAGAAAGGGCCCCCTGCAGCTCCCACTGCCAGCCCCACCTGTCAGTGATATTCCTGACTGGGGTAACACCTTTTTGGTGGTTGATAATTTGGCACGAAACAGCCCTCATTTATTAATGCGCTTGTTCACACCGCTGCTAATTCTGGAGAGAGCTGGGGGCTGAAGCCAGAGCTTTCTGGCAACATACGGCAGCCCTAGCTTTGCCTTTAAAAAAAAAAGGGGGGGCCCTGCAGCTCCCACTGCTAGCCCCACTTGTCAGTAATATTCCTGACTGGGGTAACACCTTTTTGGTGGTTGATAATTTGGCACGAAACACCCCTCATTTATCAATGGGCTCGTTTACACAGCAGCCTGCGCCCTCATCTCAGTCGCTGGCGCCAACGTAGGCTCATAAGAGAAGGACTCATAGGAGTCAACCCAATCACCCTGTGGCTGTCAGGCAGACCAGAGTATTTTTCCTGCTCATCAATAGGGTCCTATCACGCCGACAAGTTCGTGCAGGACCAGTTCCTTATTTTGGTATTTTGAGCCATATTATGAGCCTTATCCGCCACCTTTTCTGCCACCACCACCTCCCCACTCTACCTAGCACTGTTCTGAGCCACGGGCCGAGGAGCACTTTGTGCCTTCACCTACACCTCGAAGGAGTAGTGCTCCCTCGAACTCGGCTCCGGCAGCAAAGTGTCTGCAGGTTTGACCGAACCCGCTGTTAACCCATTCAGTTTTCTCCGTCCCAGCAGCTGTTTTTGAGACTGATCTTGGTTGGGCTCACGCTAAGAAAGACTTCTCCCCTAATCGTCAGAAGCACTTACCTTATTCAGCCTGGGACTCACAAGAGTCAGAGGGGAAGGAAGATTTTCCAACCAGTCTTCCTACACCCATATCAGTTGCCGCAGATAGTCACCCTCCTTTACCGTTAGAAGGTTGTTCTTCATGTTCTCTGGCCACAGTGTAGCCAATTACTCCGCTGCCATGGGCGCTTATCATCGCCACTTTTGGTATTTGGCACTGCCCATTCTGCAGGTAGCTCCTGTACACCTTTACAGTTAAGGCCTCCCATATCACCAGGAGGCAATGGGGCTGGCGCGTCACGAGCGCATTGCTGCTCGGCATGCCTTTGAACCAGCCTAGGGCATCCCAGGATCATCAAAGGCCCCAACCCCAAAGTTACCAACCGCCACCCCCTAGACATGTGGGCAGGCAGCGCCCTGACCAACAAGACCGCAGGCAGGACCGAAAAAACCAAGCAGTCTTTTTAATGCACCTGACTTCTCTGTCGTTGACCAATCAGTCCGTTCGACCCCTTGTCTTTCCAGTTGGTGTTCCTTCACTCTTTGTCATAGCTACCAGCTATGCCACTGAATTTGATGTACCCCATCATAGGCCATGCTAAGGCCACCCCCTTTGGAAGATGAAATTCAGGCCTTGTTAGGAAATGATGCCATTGTTCCCTTGCACCATCCCCAAAAGGATGGAGGCCTTCGACCCATCCTTGTTCTTGGAGGCCTGAATTCTTTCATTACTCCACAAAGATTCCGTATGGTTTCCCTGGGCTCTGTTATTCACATGTTACGTCCAGGGGATTGATTGGTTTACTGTGTTTGACCTGAAAGATGCTTGTTTTCATGATAGCATCCGGTCAGACCATCTACGCTTTCTCAGGTTTATCAGTAGGGGGAATCACTGTTTACCCATATTTGGATAACTGGCTCTGGGTCGCTGAGTCCAAGTCACAAGCTTGTAAACACACGTCCTTGACACTGTCCCTTTTGTCAGCGTTAGCACTAAAAGTCAACATAGAGAAGTCGACTTTGCAACCTACACAACGTGTAAATTGTATTAATGCGACTTTGGATGCTTTCTTGAAGCAGGCCCTTTTTTCCCCCTGACAACAAGTTTGTGAAAATGCATGATTTGTTATGCTCCTTTTCTTCAGGCGCTTGGTTCCCTGCCCTAAAGGTCCAGCAACCTCTGGGGCTGATGGCATCCACCACAGCTGTGGTACAGCATGCTCGACTAAGGATGCGGTCCCTTCAAGCCTGGTTTCTCTCACTTTTTAGGACGTCTTGCGACCACCCATCCACGTTGCTCCGGGTAACTCCGGAGCTTGCTGCACAATGGGACTGGTGGAGATCCACCCCCCAACCTATGGATAGGGAGACCCTTTGGTCTCTTAACGGCGGATGCCAGCCCGTCAGGCTGGGGGGACTTGTCTACGCCACCATGTTGTCCACGGCCGCTGGTCCACGGTAGAAGCCGGCCTGCATATAATTGTGCTGGAGCTCCTGGCAATCACCAAGGCCTTTCGGGCCTCTGAGCCCCTACTCCGGGGTTGGGTGGTCCAGGTTGCATCAGACAATACCACTGCAGTTTATTATATAAACAAGCAGGGCGGCACTCACTCATTACACCTTCTCTTTCACACCATTGACCTTTCGGAATGGTGTTAAGCTTGCCTCATTTATCTGGGGGCTGTACATTTGGCAGGCAGAAACAATTCTGTGGCAGTCCATCTCAGCAGACTACAGTCCTGCCCTCACGAGCAGGCTCTCGACGATGCCATCTTTTGCCGCCTCTGTTGCTGATGGGGGACTCCAGACATAGACGTTTTCGCATCTCGGACGAACAAGAAGTGTGCCATGTTCTGCTCCCGAACTGGCATCGGCTGCAACTCCCTAGGGGATGCTTTCCTGATGAATTGGTCACGGGGCCTCCTTTACAGGTTTCCACCTTTCCCCCTTCTTCAGAGGACTGTCGTTTGAATCCGACAAGAGAATGCAAACGTCACACTTATACCCCCTTGGTCACCTCGCCAACCTTGGTTCTCGATCCTGCTCCTGTGAGCCGCGGCTGCAGCTGGTCCCTCTTCTACTGTCTCGAGTCAGAGGTCAGGTATTTCTTCCGGACCTTGAGTCCCTCCGCCTGACGGCTTGGAGACTTCCCCGACTGTAACAGACATGCTCAATCATGCTCGCAAACCTCCTACCACCTTGGCCCACTCCTATAATTGGTAGGCGTTCTGTCACTTTGCATCAAGACAACATTCCCCTACTAGGCCAAAGTCTCTGGACGCACTCCTTCAGTTTTTCCTTCACCTGTTTCACCTGGGTCTGGCCTGTTCCACCTGCAAGCTATTTCTCCGAGGCCTGGAAAATATGCGCCCTGCCTATAGATCACTAACACCTTAGTGGTCTCTCCAATTAGTTCTTTGGCGGCTTATGAGGCCTCCCTTCAAGCCCTTGGCGTCAGCATCGCTCTGCTTGCTAACCCTCAAGACTGCCTTTCTCCTGGCGATAACCTCAGCTCGCAGGGCTGGAGGACTGGCTACACTTAGAGCAGAACCTCCTTTCTGCAAAGTAACCTTATGGCCAGACCTTACCTTCTTGCCTTAGGTATCTTCTGCCTTCCATTTGAACCAGCCAACTGTCCTTCCTGAGACAGTTCTGCACGCTCTAGATGGGAAGCGTGCTCTGTCATATTATGTGCGACCACTTTTCGTGCCTCACAATGTCTCTCTTGTCACCTTTGCTGGCTCCTCCTGGTTAGCCAGCTTGCCAGTCACCCTTTAGTGTGCATTCACAGAGACCACGAAGGAGAAAAAGAAGTTACTTACCTGTAACTCTGGTTCTTTGAGTGGTCCTCTGTGAATTCACACTCCCCGCCCTCCTCCCTGCTGTCCGTCATGTGTGCCATCGCATGCTGGGCAGCGGCGGTCGGTTCCTTAGAACTGAGGCACTAGGTGCGGGGGGCGGAGTTATATAGCCAGGTGTAGGGGAGGTCCCGGCACCAAGTGCTTAAAGCTGTGGAAGTTTCCGAAGCTGCTCTGCTCAGGCGTAGATTAACCCATTAGTGTGAATTCACAGAGGACCACTCGAAGAACCAGAGTTACAGGTAAGTAACTTCTTTTTTTGCTGTGAAGTGATGTCCAGGGCATCCCAAAAAGGGGTGGTTCCTTCCCTCGTCTTAGTGAGCAAATTAAGCGACCAAAGTGACCAATCTTCGAGGTCTCTTTCATTCCTTCATGGCTGAACGAGAGTTTGGGGGGGGGGAGAGGAAGGAGGCAAAGGACCAGGCCTCCTGCAAACATTTTTCAGCCTGGAAAACCACCCCATGCTCGCGACCAGGAGGGGGCCTACATTTTTGCCCGACGGGGCACCCACCCTCCCGGTCTCTCGGGCTGTTCTCTCCGACCCAGCCCTCCGAGAAGCCCCACCTTTAAGCCTCTCGGGTCGGCAGGAGTCCCTCACCCCCCCCAGCCCACCCTGCGCCTTTCCCTCCCTCGCCAGGTTCTGCGAGGCAGCCAAGGAGAACGGGATGGACATCTTCCGGGTTTTTGACTCCCTCAACTACCTGCCCAACATGCTGCTGGGGATGGAGGCCGCGGGCCAAGCAGGAGGAGTGGTGGAGGCCGCCATTTCCTACACGGGGGACGTGGCCGACCCCAAACGGACCAAGTACACGCTGGACTACTACCTGAAGCTGGCCGAGGAGCTGGTCAAAGCCGGCACCCACATCTTGGCCATCAAGGTAAATGGGGGGGGCCCAGGGGGGGCTCGGATCCCTTCCCAGGGGGAGGGTCTGCCTGTGCTGGTGCGCGTGTGTACCAAACCCCCAGCCACCATTTACTGCTGGCTCATTCATGAGCCCGAGTGTAAGGGCAGGAAAGCGGCACCGAGTCCTTCCCGCACAGAATGAATGCAACAAGCGGCTTTTCTCCACCGCTGCCCGTCATCCTGTCAGGGCACCAGGAAGCACCGGGGGGGGGGGGAGGAGGAGGAGGAGAGGGAGGAAGGCAAGGAGCCCGGGCAGCCGGTGGGGAACGAGGGTTCGGGGTCCTCCAACAGGACTCGGGAGGAGACCTGGTTTCAAACCCAGCTCAGCGACAAGCGTCCCCGGGCGGCCTTTGGACAGTCCGGCGCTTGCTCACTCCCCCGACCTGCCCTATCTCACAATTGGGGGGGGGGGTGTTTGCGAGGATAACAGGGAAAGGAGGGAAGCCTCGTAGGCCACCCAGGAGAAGAAGGAAGGTGGGAATTAAAAGCAGCAAAGAATAAATCAGGACTCAATGAACCCACACGGTCACTCTGGCGTCCTGCTGAGCCCTGGCCTGGGGCAGTGCGGATCTGGCGTCACCGAGCGCTCCCCACCCCTTCCCTCCAGCGCTTCCGTGTCTCCCAGCTTTGGCTTCTTCTGCTGCACCTGTCATTTTTCTCTACGGTTCCTCCCCAACTTCGCCTTCAGCCCCTTTGCCTCGGCCCTCCCCGTCTCACCCCCCTCCCTCCCTGCCTGGTCCCAGCGCGCCCCCCCCCATCCCTGACTCCTCGGCCTCCCCGCGCTTTTCTCTCTCTCTCAGGACATGGCGGGCGTGCTGAAGCCCCAGGCCTCCACCCTGCTGGTCAAGGCCCTGCGGGAACACTTCCCCAGCGTCCCTCTGCACATCCACACCCACGACACCTCTGGAGCTGGCGTGGCTTCCATGCTGGCCTGCGCCGCCGCCGGGGCCGACATTGTGGACGTGGCCGTCGACGCCATGTCAGGAATGACCTCCCAGCCCAGCATGGGGGCCATGGTGGCCTGCACCCGTGGGACGGAGCACGACACAGGTCAGGAGCCGGGCCGGGGAGGCGGCCTAGTGGTTGGAGCCAGGAGGCGGGTACCATCCTAGACAGATGCCTGCCATGACTCTGTGGGGCACAGCAGGGGCCGGGGGGGGGGGGTAGGCAGAAGGGGTGGGCTAGATGACCTTTGGGTTTCTACCCAACTTTACAATTCTAAGTGTCTTTGAGCCCCAGCAATGGGAATGGGGGGGAAGGGGGACCCTCAGCTTGAGGAAAAGGAAGGTGAGGCTGTGTGGTAGGGACATGCCGGAGGCCAGCCCAGAGGGAGAAGAGAACCGCTGGCCAGAGGTCCTCAGCGTGGACGGGAGCCCCGTCGGCTCGCAAGACGGAAAGAGCTCTCCTGCGTAGATGGGAGTTCTCTTGGCCGTAGCCTCACAGGGAGGCCTCTTCCACCCCGCTTTGCGCCCTGGGTAGCTTGGCTTCTCCTGGCCTGCGCCTGCTTCCCGTTCACGGCGTGGGGTGGGGGGGACGGTCATCCATCCACGCTACACCTTACAGGTGTGCAGGCAGGTTGAGGCCAAAGCTCAGGACCTGGGAGGAAACGGAGCGGCGTGGTCGTAACAGCCAGGCCATCTATCCGAGGCCCGTGGAGCACCTTCTTGTTATTGTTGCTACTTTAATATGGAAATAATTCTCAAAGGCCAGCCAGAAGGGTTCTCTAGTATGCATTTAAAACACTTTTATACCCTGCCTTGCGAAATAAAAGACTCGCCAACCAGCTTACGACAACAATTAATTACACGGTGCAATATAGAAGAGTGAACCTATGCTGTACAAAGAGGTCTTAAGAATCCACCCCAGAAAACCCAGAATGAGCAAGAAAAACATGCCGAAGAGAAGAAGCAGGGGTGCTTTTTGGTTGAAGAAGCCCCTGTGAAGCCTTTTCACCTTTTTCGTCCCTCAGAGGTCTGCGGAGGAGGAGGAGGAGGAACAGCCCCCCGTACGGATGGGGGCCCGAGTCTCCCTCCTCATTAGGCAGCCTCTCTGATTCTGTCTCCTGTCGAAGGAAGCCCTTCTTTCCACTGACAGAAAAATATCTAAATCAAAAGAGCCGGAGAGATGGAAGACTCTAATAAATATTTATTCAACTTCTGCAGTTCAGCGCTTTTATGACATAAAACGCAGCGAGAGCCCAAGAACAAAGGCGAGAACCAAATAGCGGCAAGAGAAGAAGGCAGAGCATTTCAAAAACTGTCTCAGGGTTTCTGAAAAGTCTGCCTTCCAGTCCAAATACCTATTTACGGAGTGGCTTCTAGTTCTCTGCCCCACGGAGACGGAGGAGGGAAGCAGCCGAAACGTGGCACGCTTGAGACTTCCTCAAATATTTTGCAGCCAGAGAGTCTTAAGAGTTATATGTGAATTTTTTCCCCCTAAGCTTAGGGAGAAATCACTAACTAGCAAAGTATCTCTGGTATTTCTGCATTTGTTTGGATTTTGCAAAGACCAAGCTGTGGCCTTCTAATAATATCTATTTTTCAAAAACCAGGCAGCCATTCCCTAGTTTGGGCCTCATCCACATTTCCTTCCTTTGACTCCACCCCACCCCTGTCGTTGGGACATCCCCACCTCTGTCCATCATCTGCTTTGAACCCAAAGTTGGACCTACTCTTTTTTTCCAGGTGCATCAGTGTTGTAAGAAAAAGGAGGATTTATTTGTAAAAAATAACATTAGTATGATTAGCTCTTCAGCTGAGCAGCTTCTCATCGGAGGCATTTATCAACGGCAAGAAGCCGAAACGTGGCTGGTGGACAAAGATCTAGTCTGAATTGCCCCTGACTTGGAGGGGAAAAAAGAGTTGACAGGAAAATTACCTAGCTAGCTGAAAACCAGGTGAAAATAGCAGCTGTGATCAGGTTGGTTAGAAAAACAAAGGCAGGCTTTAAAAAGAGAGAGCAAACATAATTCCTACCTCCCTACTTCCGCTTAATTTACATCCTCTGTGAGATCACAGGGAACAATCCATTCTGTCTTGGCCAGCCGGTTGTTTGGAGTGGCAGAAAAGGATAAGAGAAAGTTCAGGGAAGTACAAGAGGCCAGAATTAGGAGCCTGTTGGAGAATTAAAGAATGCCAGGGCGGAGGATAAATCCAGGTTTCTCCCTCCCTCTAGTCTAACTGGGACGACAGGGGAAGGTGACGGGGGTCCGTGTTTGGTCCCAGACTTGGGCAGAAGGGGGCACAGGTGGGGGTGGGGGGTGTCTGGGGGAGATTCAATGCAGAAAGTCAGATGGAAGTTGCAAATCCTCCTGCCGGGGAGGGGGGGAGGAAACGTGATTTGGGCCTCCGTCCTTCCCTGGAGTGGGGCTGCCAGAGGCCCTGATTCGAGGCCAAGGAGAAGCGTCCCGTCCCTTCGAATGCCCAAAGGACCCTCCAAAAAAGAGAGAGAAAAGACCAGTCCAGGTCTTTCCACCCAGCCTTTGTGTTGATGGTTTAATGGGTCTGATGGGGGGGGGGGGTTGTCAAGAAAGCAGTCAGGGAGGCATGGCTTCTCCTTCACATGCACACCCAGCATGGCGCTCACATCAAGGACTCTACCCCACCCCACCGCACCCCACACACATGAAACAGAAAAGAAAAGGGGAAAAAAAAACCAACCCACCCCAGATGTGTTTGCCTCTTCGGCACTCCAGGCATCCAGATGGAGAAGGTCTTCGACTACAGCGAGTACTGGGAGGTGGCCCGCGGCCTCTACGCCCCCTTCGACTGCACGGCCACCATGAAGTCCGGCAACGCCGACGTGTACGAGAACGAGATCCCGGGGGGCCAGTACACCAACCTCCACTTCCAGGCCCACAGCATGGGGCTGGGCAACCGGTTCAAGCAGGTGAAGAAGGCCTACGTGGAGGCCAACAAGCTCCTGGGGGACCTGATCAAGGTGAGAACGGGGGCCCCACCAGCTGCAGGGAGGGAGGGGGGTCCCCCTCCTCCTCCTTCAACCTGCAGAGAAAGAGGGAGGGGCTCCTCGTTTTGGGTGGGGGATAACCTTTTCTTTAAAGGGCCACCAGAACTGCTCAAAGGTGGCAGCTACGCTGGGAGCCTCTCCTGGCTTTCCATAGAGGCTCGTGCCTTTACGGCTGCCAGCCATTCCGTCCTCGGTAAAGCATCTGGAGGCACGGCTGAGGCAGTTCAGGCCGACAAGGGAGAGGTCAGAAGGGCTGCCACATGTTGTTAAGTCTGTGGAACTCCTTGCCACAGGATGTGGTGATGGCATCTGGCCTAGATGTCTTGAAAAGGGGATGGGACTGATTCCTGGAGAAAAAGTCCATCACAGGTGACAACAAGCCACGATGGGGAGGTCTAATCTCCAGGCTTCGAAGGCAGGGACCTCCAAAGGCCAGAGGCAGGGGAAGAGGGGTCTCGTGTGTGGTCCCAGAGGCATCTGGTGGGGCTGCGGGGAGAGACAGGAAGGTGGACGAAGAGGGCCCCTGGGCCTGATCCAGCACAGGGCTCTTCTTCTGAGGTTCTTAGGAGGAGGGAGGAGCAGGCAGCCTTGAGCGAGCAGGGCCTGCACCCACAGAGGGCGATGCCTCGGAGAAGGCGACTCCGCACAAAGCAGAGTCTCGGAGCAGTCCCGAAGGGGAAGGGGCTCTCGCGGAAGGCAGGGGGCTCTCCCCCTCGGGGAAGTCGGGCGGCTCTCGCTCGGAGAGGCTTCAGCTTGGGATTCCCCGCATGGAAGTCCACTGGGGGGGGGGTTGGGCCTCCGCGGCCCTTTGGGGGCCCCTTCCGGTGTTTCTCAGAAGGGGCTCAGGCAACGGGCTCCAGATGGAGAGCCCCAAGGCCCTTCCGCTCAGATCCTCCCTCTCTTCCCCAATCTGACCACAAGGCCCTTTTCTCCCTGGGTCGGGGGGGGGGGAGCTGAGACCCCCCCCCCCCAGCTCAAAGCGGTCACAGCCTCAGTGTTGCCATCGGAAAACAAACCCGCCGCTCTTCTCCTGCTCTTCCATCTCGGAGAGCCTCAGTCGCCACTCAGGGCTGGGGGGGGGGACACACAGCCCACCCTCTCCCATCCTGCCGGGACGCCTGAGCTCTCTCCTCTGTCCCTTCTCTCCACCCCCCCCTCCACAGGTGACCCCCTCCTCCAAGATCGTGGGCGACCTGGCCCAGTTCATGGTCCAGAACAACCTGACCCGGCAGGAGGTGGAGGCGCAGGCCGACGAACTCTCCTTCCCGCTCTCGGTGGTGGAGTTCCTGCAGGGCTACATCGGCATCCCCTACGGGGGCTTCCCGGAGCCCCTCCGCTCCAAGGTGGGCTTCCGGGGCTGACTTCCCCATGTGGGCACATTGCACGTAGGTCACGTTCAGAAAGGGCGTTCTTAAATGCACGGACTTCCTCATGTACCCAGAGAACGGACACCTGGCCTGACCCAGAGAGATTCACTTGATCCATCTCCTGATGGGATTTATGGGTTTCCCCTAAATAACATGGGTGTGGTTCGTGTCTGGCTGTTACAGCAAACAGTCCAGACGGGTCCTGTGGGACCTCGGAGATGATGGGGTGCTGTCGGACATCCGGCCTTCTGGGGCTACAGCCTCCGTCCTCTTAAGAGACACAAAAGGGACACACACCCCCGAGTGACAAATGCAGATCCAGGCACCTGACACGGGGGTGGGGGAAGCACCCGTCCGGGAAAGCTCTAATGCCCAGTAAACCTTGCGGGGGGGGGCGGAGTGGGGTCACAGTCCCGCACGAGTCTCTCCTTTTTTGCTCGTCTGTTTTCTCTGCTGAATGAGTGCCGGAAGATTTTGAAAACCACCCAAGTTCACCCAAGGGGTGCTTCTCGGGTGAACTTGCTCTGAGTCCAGGCTTTCCTTTAGACAGCAGTGACTGGAAGGGGCGGGGGGGGGGGGCACATGGTCATCCTGGTTACCGCCAGAGCGGAGAGTCTTCTCTGCTCCTCCCTGGATTACAGTTCCCATTATCCTGTGTACTTTGCATGCAAAGGAAACATTTCCATTGGGAGATGACCAAGCTGGATGGGAAATGCCCAACCAGCAAGAGGCAGCCCAGCCTGGTGGAGCAGGCAGACCGAGGGAGGGGTGTGTGTGTCTCCAGCATCCTCTCCCCCTCCCCCCCCCCCCCCCGGTACAACCTCCCGGGAGTTTTCTGCCTCCCAAGACAAGAACCAGTCTTTGGCCAGCTCTATTTGGGGGCAGGGCAGGCGCCGTCAGACCTCTCTCCTCCTCTCCTGCACCCCCCCCCTTTCAGGTGCTGAAGGACCTGCCCCGCATAGAGGGGCGCCCGGGGGCCTCGCTGCCCCCCCTGGACTTTGAGGAGCTGGAGAAGGAGCTGTGCGAGAAGCACGAGGAGATCACCCCGGAAGACATCCTCTCGGCCGCCATGTACCCCAAGGTCTTCCACGAGTTCAAGGACTTCACGGCCACCTTCGGGCCCGTCGAGTGCCTCAACACCCGGCTCTTCCTGGAGGGGCCCAAGATCGCCGAAGAGTTCGAGGTGACAAACGAGGGCGGTGGGGCAGCGGGCGGGCAGGGGGGGGGGAGAGATCCCCACGGGGCCTCTGGCAGGCCAAGGGAGAGGTGGGACCTCCCTTCCCCACGGATGGGGCCAAGGACCTAGAGTCCAACCACTGGGGGGGGGGCAGTTTCCCAAGTGGGAAGCTCCCCTACGGACACCCCCCCAAAGTGTAGGTGGGGGGACCCTCCCTGGGATTCAGGACTTGCCCCCTGCTGTCCCTTGGCCAGCAGGATGACGGTGCCAGTAAACCGAGGAGGCAGGGGGTGGGAAATCCAACCCCCCCCCCCCCTACGGTCCACCCTAGTTGTTGTTGTTTTGAACAGCTGGTGCCCAAGGGGCTTGAGGCCAGAGAATCCAGCAGCTCCATGGCAGGAGCAGCTTCACGGGCCAGGTGGGGGTCAGCCCCCCTCCTCGGGCAAACCCTGGGTTTCCGACCCGGCCTTTCTCCCTCGTCTTGGGTCCAAGAGAGCCCCAGAAGAGGGATGTCCAGCCACCATTGCGGTGTCCTGGAAAGGGGGGGTGTTCTTCTCCCTTTGGGGGCCTTCCTGCCTTCCGGGGTCCAGCCGCTGACCCCTTTTCCTTCCCCAGGTGGAGCTGGAGCGCGGGAAGACCCTCCACATCAAGGCCTTGGCCCTCGGGGACCTCAACCGGGCCGGCCAGAGAGAAGTCTTCTTTGAGCTCAACGGGCAGCTGCGATCCATCCTGGTCAAGGACACCAAAGCCATGAAGGTGAGGAGACCCGCCGGGAAAGGCAGAAAGAGGGGGACAACAGGGGGATCGGGACGGGGGGGGGGCTTCCACCGTGCCATCAGGGGGGTCAGTTCACCAGACCCTTGCTTGCCTTCGTGTAAGCACGTCTCCACGAATCCAGCCACTCCATCCCGATAAATAACCATTATCTGAAGCTGAAGGCGGATGACTTGCCATATCTAATATTTCTTTAATTTGAGGTTACTGTGAGATGCTTAAGGGAGAAAAATATTGGACATAACAAGAGTCATCAGCCTTCAGTTGCAGATAATGGTCATTTATTGTGACAGAACAAGTAGAGACTGACTCACAAATAGTGGAAACCGTGGCTGAGAGAGATCACGGCGGTGGCAGCAGCAACAAGAACAACAACAGCAATAGATCATCAAAAGGGCAATGAACGCAGTAAATATCGACCAATTACATGCCTTCCAACGATGTTCACGCTCCTCACACGGGTTCTTGCAAGATCCATATATAATTACTTAATTGAAAACTTCATAAACCCAACTGAACAGAAAAGGAACTTTAAAAAGTCAAGGGGCAGGAAAGATCCACTGCTTATTGATAAAACTATAATAAAAGAATGTAAAAAAAAGGGGGGGGAACCCAAATCTTAACATGGCCTGGATAGACTTTTATAAAAAGACATTTGACTCATTGCCACACAGCTGGATTAATACCTGCCCAAATTTTTGGGGGATTAGTAAAAATATTTAGAAGTTCCTCAAGAAAAAAACATGGAAAACTGGCCTATGGCGAAGAAACTGGGAAGTTCGCATCAAAAGAGAATTATTTGTCACCACTGCAGTTTAACATCTCACTAATCCCCATGTCAATAATTTTAAATAAAACTGGATTGGGCTACCCTATTTCAGAACAAGCAGGGGAAGTTAATCATCTGTTACCCTTCCTTCTGAATATCCTTCAATTTTTTTTTGTCTCAGACAAAAGGATCCAGATGAATTATTTTTTCCCTTCCTTTCATTAAATATGCAAGCAAGATGATATATAATCAATCGTATTTTCTCTTTAAAAATTACTTACTGGAAGCATTAAAATCTCAAGAATGAAATGAAGCCGTTTCAATGCATGACACCTTAAGGATTTCACACTGCTATAAAATGTAACTTCCAAATTATAAGAAACTTAAAGCCTGCTGCAGCGTCCTCTCCGTTTTCCGCATCAGGCTTAGCCTGGCCGGAGGGGCTTCCCCGTCTTCCTGCCTTAAACCTGCACTGCTCTAGAGTCCTTTTATAGCAAGAAGAAGAGGATGTTTCTCTTTCGAGGGTTCTGTTTACATTTTCTCTCTTTGCTGGTTGTTTGCGTACAAAGCGGAATCCAAATAAAAGCAAAGGAACTTTACTTTTCTAGTCAAAACCTTTCGGGCCCCTTTTGCTGCCTATGAAGCAGGAAAAAATGTGTCAAAGGAGACCAAAATATTTTGCTCTGAGCCCAAAGGCCACTACGTCGGCTAAACCCTCCCCTCCTCTTCCAGTGACACTTGTTTAAAATATAATGCAGCTCCAGGTTCATATAGCAAACTCGGGAAGTTTAGTGACTCTCGCTGATTTAACAGGTAATACTTTTTGGCAAGGTGACTTCTCATCCACAGACACACACACACCCTCGATCATTTGAACACTTCCTTCCCGCCCACCCACCCCCTTTATGAAATTCCCCACTTTGGCGTGACGCTGTTTTTCTCTCCTCCCCCTGAACGGCCCCCCGCCAGGAGATGCACTTCCACCCAAAGGCCCTGAAGGACGTCAAGGGCCAAGTGGGGGCCCCGATGCCCGGGAAGGTGATTGACATCAAGGTGAAGGAAGGGGCGGCCATCGAGAAGGGGCAGCCCCTCTGCGTCCTGAGCGCCATGAAGATGGAGATGGTGGTCAACTCACCGCTGACCGGGACCATCAAGAAAATCCACATCAAGCCAGACATGAGCCTGGAAGGGGACGACCTGATCCTGGAGATTGAATAGCGCCCCCACCCCCTGCCCCAGGACACGAACCACGAGGGCCTCTCCCCCGTCCCCCCAAATCCCTGCGCCTCCTCTTCCCACCCTCTTGGCTCGCTGGACGTCGGAAGGCTCCCCAAACCCACCCACCCCAAAGGCCCAAACCCACCTGCTGCCTCTAGGGATGGGGTGCAGGGGGGGGTCCCATGGGCAAAGGCAGGGGCCCTTGATCCCAAGGTATGGGTCGGAGGAAGCGAGAGGGGTCCTGATCCTTTTTTTGGGGGGGGGGAGTTTTCAGTGGCTTCCAAGGAGTGAGGAAGACAGAATCCATTTTGGTCTCCCTTCTGTGCCCCGAGTGCGAAGCGTTGGAGAAAAGAGGGGGAGGGCTCCTGCCCATGACCCATGAGACCACCTGCCCCACTCCACCCCTTGGCCCGGCCCTCTCCCCTGCCTGCTTAATCCTGGACCCCGTGGACCAATTTGGGCAAGGGAGGGGGGGGGGGAAGAAGGAGACCAGCCCCCTTCTCTGCTCAGCACCTTTAGTCTTCCTTCACCTCCCTCCCCTTTTCTTCTCCCCCCCCCCCCCCCAGTCTAAATAAGAGTTGTCATTTCATCTCCAGCATTGCCTTACTTTAGCTGAGGGGGGGGGTGTCCTCTTCCATCACCCCCACGCCCTCCCTCTTCACTTGTCAAATTAGAGATGGCGCATCTCCCCAGTGAGCCTGCGTTTGGGGAGGGGGGTTGTTGGGCTGGGTTGGGCTGAGCCTGAGCCAACACCCCTCTCCTCCTCTTCCTATGACTACAAAGCCCATCTCAGCCACTGCGGCACAAGGACAGCTTGGAGGGTGTCTTGTTTACAGGTTGTTCACCAAGGGCTGGGTATGTTGTTTTTTTTGGGGGGGGGACACGTGGCCCCCTCCTTCCGCCCACCCCACTGGTGAGGGATCAAAATGAACCTTGGAAGGAGGCCAGTTCCCTGCCCCGGGTCAGCTGGACCAGAGCCCAGAAGGAAGGAAGGAAGGAAGGGCGGCGTCATCATCGGAGGCATCGCCGGGGGGGGGGCAGGCGGGGGAGGGCTTTTTGCGGATGATGACAAGACTTGCGGGTAAAACCCACAGACTTCTTGCAAGGAAACCCAGAAAGAAATGAAGCGATGTGAAGCGGCCTCCGTCTCTGACTCTTTTTCTCTCCATCCCCACCCCCACCCCCCGTGTCTGTCTGAGGGAGGGACCGTTTCCCAAAGAAAGACCCTTTCGGGGGGGGGGGGCTGCGTGGACTCAGGGATCAAGCCATGAGGAGGGGAGCCCCGTTTATCAGGGTGTTACCCCTCCCGCGGCCTGGCCTTGAATGCCACCTCTGGGTTGCTCCTCACCTGTTCCGCTCCGTGGCATCTTGTCCCGTGGCCCCACCAAGGTCAGGACTCCCCTGCCCCTTCCAGCCTCACACCTCTGTCCACCCACCTCCCGAAACATCTCCTGGGAGACGGAGCGCACCCCTCCTAGGCTCTGAGCCGGCTCTGAAGTCCAGCTTGTCCCTCGGGCAGCGGTTTTTCAACCATTCTGGAGGCGCCGTCTCAAAGTTGTAAGATTGGTCTGGCTTCACGTTTTTGCAGACTGCCTTCGAGGAAGCAGGCCACTACCTGCCAAAGCGGGTGCCCTTCTGAAATGGGTTCATCTTTAAGGTGTCACAAGACTCTTGGTTGGTTTGGCTGCAACCCCTGGGGGTTTGTGGGAAATCTCTGCCCCCTAGACTAAAGGGGGTGTTTTGCACGACAAGGGGGAGGTGCTGAAGGAGGCCAGAATGAGGGGCCAAGTGGCATCTCTAAAGTATTGGGGGGGGGGGGAGAATACTTCTGCTTTTGGCTTTTAAAAAGTAACAGGATAACTTCCCAGAACACAAATCCAAGCCTGGAAGCGGGAGAGGAGGCGAAAACTGACCGGGGTGCCAAGTCTCACACTGCGTGGCTCCCACGTGGCCAACAGTGGCTTCCTTCCACCACTCGGCACGAAGGGAAAGGTGCACCCACCTCTTCTACCTGCAACAGCAGGGGTGAGGCTTACCTGGGACTTTGAATGGATCAAGCAAACAGGGAAGGCGTATCAGCCGCGCCCTGGCCCCACCGCAGAAGGGGGGCGACGGCCCTTCTCCGAGGATTGCATCGGAAGACACGGTCCAGTTGACTCTGATTCGTGGCAACCCCCAAACTCTGGTGTAGTTATTCGGGTGGGGCGGCATTTTGGGACGGAGGTTAATCTCCAGAACTAAGGGGACGGAAAGAGACCAGAGCAACGAGTGCTTTTCTAAAAGGGGGTCCAGGAAAGCGCCCTCTGCCCTCCTTAATCCTTGTCACGGGGGGGACCGGTGGCAGAAGTGGCAAAAGTAAAACTCGTAAGCTGCCACGGAAGAGGCAGGTTCGGCTGCAGGAAGTTGGTGTGGCTTTTGGAAAGAATCTCACTAACATTTTTACATGGAAAGACAATCCTTAAAGCTGAATGAAGAATGTTCAAACTCCCAAGACTAATGAATCCATTAACAGTATCAAGAGTGTTGTGGCTGGTGGTCCGTTGCAGCCACTGTTACTAAGATGATAAGAATCATCACCAACTTTGGCACTTAATTCCCCTCCAGCTTCACTCATTGCAATTCTCTCCTGCACCTAACATACCGTCTGCGGAAACTTGCACTACTTTCTCTACAAGATGCCACAATATATTCTGTTGTTTTTGCTGCAATCGGCCACTGGGGGGGGGGAGTTCCCCCCCCCCCAAGATGGTTCACAAGCAAAATCTCTCCCCCCAAAGGCCGCTTGGGCAGTTTAGCTTTTATGGGGGCCACAGAAAGTTGGACTACATTGTCCGCCCTTGCAGTGATGGGAGGTGGGAATCCCTAAGGGCAGCCCAAGGATCTCGGGGGGGGGGGGGCTGCTGCCTTTTTAAAAATTCCTGAGGAGAAGCCAATTTAGTCTCTTACAGCAAAAACAACACAAGAGAGTCAACCGAGTTTCATCTGACGTGCATTAGGCCTCAATTGGTGGGAGATGTTTTTTCAGGTTTGCTTTAGCGACACAGAGATTAAGGGTACCAATGGCCCCCTTTAAAAATGGGAGGGGGGGCTGCCTGACAAACTGTCCTGGGGAGGGAGGAGACGATCCCAAAGGAGGGAGAAGTCTTGTTTTCCAATCAGAAAAGTAAGACAGAGCGAACCTAGCTTCCACAACATCAGCCATTTGAATCTGGGACATTATTAGTAGCATATAGGTTTGGAACTACTCACGAGAACTGGATGCACAGCGTTGAAGATAATCAATTATCATCGCAAACGTGCTGTTTGTTTCTTGTTTTTTCTTTGTTTCTTGGTTTGTTTTATCTTCTTAATAGTTGATTAAATGTATCACCTGTTCCTGCATTTGTATAAGACAGAGACAGGGAGAAGGAACACTTTAAATAAACGCTATGTGTTGGTAGTATGATCCAAAGGGTTACAAATGCAGGCACTACAGGCAACAGAAATTCCCTAAACTCAGATTTCAGACAGACGCGCATACAAAGGCTACCAAAAAGAGAAACAGTTACTTGTCTTTAAGGTGAGTGAGGAGGAATTAAAGAACCTCTTAATGAAGGTGAAAGAGGAGAGCGCAAAAATGGTCTGAAGCTCAACATCAAAAAAAACGAAGATCATGGCCACTGGCCCCATCACCTCCTGGCAAATAGAAGGGGAAGATATGGAAGCAGTGACAGATTTTACTTTCTTGGGCTCCATGATCACTGCAGATGGTGACAGCAGCCACGAAATCAAAAGACGCCTGCTTCTTGGGAGGAAAGCGATGACAAACCTCGACAGCATCTTAAAAAGCAGAGACCTCACCTTGCCAACAAAAGTCCGCATAGTCAAAGCTATGGTTTTTCCTGTAGTGATGTATGGAAGCGAGAGTTGGACCATAAAGAAAGCTGACTGCCGAAGAATTGATGCTTTTGAATTGTGGTGCTGGAGGAGACTCTTGAGAGTCCCCTGGACTGCAAGGAGATCAAACCTATCCATTCTGAAGGAAATCAACCCTGAGTGCTCACTGGAAGGACAGATCCTGAAGCTGAGGCTCCAATCCTTTGGCCATCTCATGAGAAGAGGAGACTCCCTGGAAAAGACCCTGATGTTGGGAAAGTGTGAAGGCAAGAGGAGAAGGGGACGACAGAGGACGAGATGGATGGACAGCGTCATCGAAGCGACCAACATGACTTTGACCCAACTTTGGGAGGCAGTGGAAGACAGGAGGGCCTGGCGTCACGAAGAGTCGGACACGACTAAACAAGGTACCACCACATTTTTGTTTCTTGTTTTTATCTGAAATGCTTGCCCAGACTACAACTGCTACTTCTTTGTAAACAAAATTTGGATTGTTTACGGCAGTAGTCACTGCAAGGGGGGGGGGGGGGGGGAGGCTGCGAAGCCTTTCTACACATCCTTGATATTCTGACTCTTACTCAGGAGGTTGTGCAAAATTCAGGTTGTTGTATCCCCCACCCCACCCAAAAAATACACTGAAGCTGCAGGAAAGGCTGAGAGGGGTGGATCATTTCACCTAAAAGAACATAAGGAAATGAGGGGAAACCACATTTATCCAGCGCTTCTTTTGAAATCAAAGTTCCGGAAAAGGGAAACCCGGCAAAAAAAGGAACCCAACGGGTGTGAGAATTTCCCCCATAGGCCTCCCGGGTTGTAAGAGTTTCCTAAAGGCAGGGAGGGGGAGAGAATTCAAAAACCTATTTGAATATTTTTGCCTCTTCCCATCTGCAAAACCTCTACAACCCAAGATAAAACGTCTACTTAAAATGCAATAAATGACAGCCTGTGTAAAAACGTGTTGCAACAGACATGGGTCTCTGTCGAGTGCCCAAAGAAAGGGAGACAGAGATGGGGAAGCGTCCATAAAAACCAAGAGGCCTTCCCACCGAGGAGAAGAGAAGCCACCCCACACACCGTGGGGCCGGGGCCGGAGGGGCGTTTGGCAAGACCCCCAAAGGACAGGCAGACGGGTGACTGGGGAGGGGGCCCCAGGGGAAGCTTCTTCCCTCCTCTGACCTTGTGATGCTTGCTGGCAGAGCCACAGGAAGCACCTTTTAGCAGCCATCATCCCACCCGCCTTCCTGTAAGACCCCTGACTCAGTTTAGGGGCCCTTTCTGTCCCTGAGCCAGAAAAAATGACCGGTTGACATTTAGGAAGCGAAAAGTTTGAGGAAAAAGTGGTTGGTGTGGCCTACCCGGCAGGGCTGTTGGCAAGACCACCGACACCAGATGAACTTGCAGCCGCCGCGCCCCCCCCCCCCCAAAAAGCAAAACAGATCAAGTTGGGGGTCAATCCAAGGGCAAGGGTCTCCCTCCCGCCTCCCGCGCCCGTTTCCCCCGCCCACCTCGGCTTGACATGAACCCTGCGAGGGAGGCCAGACCCAGCCAGAAAGGGGAGGAGGGGGGCTCCTCCGAGGGTGCCGGGACCGGGGGGAGGGGGCTTGAACCCGCGCCCCCGAGTCCGGCGCTGCGCCCCGGGGCCTTCCTCCTCCTCCTCCTCCTCCTCCTCCGGACAACCCTGCGAGGTGGGACAGGGAATTCCCCGCCCAGTCTCCCGCAGGCTCGCCGGGCGCAGACCCGGGACCTAAAGACCCCACCCGGGGGGGGGGAGGGGGGAGGAGGAGGGGCTGGCCCTGTCCCCATCCCCGCAAGCCCACCTGCCCTCGGGGGGGGGGGAGAGGGAGACCCCCCCTCCTGCGTCGCACCTGGGCGGCCAGGTGTGGGTGTGCTCCCTCCCGGGAAGGGGGGAGGGCAGGGTGGTCCGGCGGGTCACCCCCCCCCTTGAGGCTGGCCGGGGGGGGGTCCCCTTCCGACCCCCTGAACCCTGGAAGTGGCCAGTCCCCCCCCCCAAGAAGAAACTTCCGCGGGCGGCTCCTGCTTTCTCCCCCCCCCCCCCGAGATCAGGGTCGGGCGTCGAGGGGGCGGTTCGACCCATTGCCCCCCCCCCCCGCCCCCTACCTTTCCTCGGCGGGTCCCTCCGTTTGGATCCGGCGCTCCCTGGGCTGGCGGGGGGAAGTTTAAGTGGCTCTCGGGGGATGCTGGGCCTTGTAGTGCCCCCCGAGCAACTTCCCCCGCGGCCGCCTCCCAGCTGCGAGCGAGGGAGGGAGGGAGGGAGGGAGGGGCGGGTCATGTGATCGTCTCCAATTTAAACTTGGAAACTCAAGTGGGGAAGCGAGGCCCGGAGGGAGGGAGGGCGGGCAGGATGAGGCCCTCCGCCGACCCGGACCGGGACCCGACCGGGGAGTATCTCCTGCAGGCGCCCGTTTTCCACCCGGTGAGAAGGAGGGAGGGGGGAGGGAGGGGGGGAGGGCTGTCATGGGCGGGGGGGGGGGCTTGGTGGTTCTCCGGCCCCCTCCGCTCTCCAGCTTGCAGGGAAGGGGGAAATCCACCACCACCACCACCACCCCCGGGGCCAAGGGGGGGGGGAATCCCTCCAGAGGCCCTCCCCGTCCAAAGGGAGGAGGGCAAAAGCGCTGGGGGGGGAGGGGAGGGGAGGGGGGGAAAGCAAGCGACTCGTTTGGAGACGAACTCGCACCCAGCCCTGGCAAGTCCTGAGCCAGCCAACACCAACACCCCCCCCCCCCGGCCTTTAAAAGAAAAAACGCCCTGGCTTCCCCAGCTGCATTTCGAGGAGGGGGGGCACAGAGAGAGAGAGAGGTATGGGCACCTTTGACACCCCCCCCCAAAGGTGGGGTGGAGGCTGGGTCCGTTTTAGGAAAAAGAGCAGGACAGGTGTTGTGCCCCCCCCCAACCAAACCAGGCCACACAGAGGGAGGGGGCAGAGGGGCCCTTCCCCAATCCCCCCCCCCTTCCCAATGTAGGTCCCTCTCCCTGAAGCCTGACTCTGGACCTGCATGGAGGAAGGGGGGGGCCTTTATAGCTGGTTCCCCCCCTCCGGTGAGCTCAGGGTGGCCTTGGGCTTCAGGAGGTAGGTCAGGGCAAAAGAAAGTGCGTGGGGGGGGGGGGGGAATACCATCGTACATACACTGAGGGGGGTGTTAAAAGGACTTCCTTTTAAAAGAGAGATTTATCTGCCTCTGGCAAATTGTTCCAGGCAGGTACGCTCTGGACATACCTTAGAAATAACAAATAAGCAAATCCAGGTTCCGCCATTTGCACCCCTGCCTTCCTCTCCCTCTCTCTCCCTCTCTGTCTCTCTCTTCCTTTCTCTCCCCCCCCCCCAAGAGAGACCCACCAACTTTGGGTTGCAAGTTAAACCCCCCTCAACGGGTGGGATCCATGAGGCTGAGTTCCTCCCAAGGAGAAATAAGTCACTGTTCAAGGTAGAGGAGCAGCCACTGGGAAGGATATTTGGCAACCCTCGTGATGTACAACTCGCCTGACTTGGGGAGGGCTGCTTTGTTCTCCCCCCCCCCCCCCGCAGGCCCTTCCATTTGTCACCACCATCTTCGGTGGCCTGGCTCCCGGGAAGATGGTTTCCGTGCAGGGCGTGATCTCGGTCGAAGCAGAAAGGTAAGTTTCCATATCAAGACCGGGGGTGGGGGTGGGGGGTCCCGTTTGGCCAGGAGAGCAAGGAAGCAGAGGACTGGGCAGCGGGGGGGGGGGGGGGGGAAGCATCCCATAAATTTCCCAATGGCCTGAAGACGGATGTGCTGGCTGTTGGGGGGGGGGGTCACACCCAAATGCTGCCCCCCCCCCCCCGCAGTGGCCAGCCAGGCGTGTCCTGGCAGTGCACCCTGGGGGGGGGGGGCAGAAGGATGCATCCCACCAGTGCTCACGTCCAAAGGCCATCCATCTCTCTTGTCCACACAACCAAGTTGGAGAGAAGCGGGGGGGGGGGGGGGGGAGGAGAGTTAGCCACAAAATGGGAGTCCTGGGTTCCAATCCTTGCTCAGCCATGAGGCTCACCGTTCAACTGAAGGACAGTCGCTCACTGCCTCCCTTGCCACGGCCTGCCTCGTGTTGTCTACTCCTGCAGTTGTGTGGTGTAAGGGCCACGTGGTTTTCTCCCCTCTATCCCCAGATAAAAAGCCATTTCACTCTCCCGTCACTGTCCCAGCAAACTCTCTAAACACAGAGGTCTTGGTAACTTTGGGTGGGTAGAAATTTCCTAGGGAGAGAGAGAGGGAGGGTGGGTTCGTACTCAAACCACGGAGAAGCCCTGTGGGAAGGATCCCTTCCTGTTCCCCTCCAAAAAACCCCAGTATCGATGCCTCCCCAGCACCCAGCCCGGAGGCCACGGTGAGTCCCCCTGGACCACCGTCGTCTCTCTCTCTCTCTCTCTCTCTCTGTGTGTGTGTATGTGTGTGTGTGTGTGTGCGTGTTTGCTCCTCCAGGTTCCAGGTGGACTTCCAGGTGGGTTGCAGCATCAGCCCCCGGGCCGACATCGGCCTGCACTTCAACCCCCGTTTCCGGCCACGTCCTCACGTGATCTGCAACTCCCTGGTCCACGGCCACTGGATGGAAGAGACAAAACTCCCCCACTTGCCCCTGAAGAGAGGGGACTGCGTCCAGCTCCTCTTTCTCTTTGAAGAAGACCACGTGAAGGTAGGGAGGAAGGGAGAGGGCACGGGCCGGTGGGGGGAGGCGAAGGGGAGGGAGGGACGGCGGTGCCACCCCAGGAGAGGGGCCCCTGAAGTCCCAGCAGGATGGGCCCGACACCTTCGGGATGGGAAACGGCCTTTCTTTGATCGGCCGCTTTGGCGAGGGTGTTTCTGGGGCCAAGGGGATGGTCTTGAGACCGGCTCAAGGGTGCCGTTGGTTGGCTCATTCCTTCAGCTGGGAGGCCCCTGAGGGGAACCTGGCAGCCATTTGGGGTAAAAAAACAAAACCCTAAATCATCAAAGAGGAAGGTGAACAAAGACTTTTTGAGTTGTGTAAAACTCTCTGAAACGTCCTTGGCTAATTTGGAAGTACAGAAGCCGAATTAGAAACGCTTTTCGTAATGCAGACAAATAACGGTCCCTCTCCCCAGCGTGGGGAAGATGGCGACCGGCTGCGTTGGCTGCCGTCCACGGGCCGATGATGATGGATGATGGGAAACTTTAAAAGCCACCCACCCACCCACAATGTAGTTCTTTAAGCGAGATGTGGACCCCGGAATCCAACCAAAAGCAGACAAGGTCCGAAAGGAGGCAGGGGCTCTTATCCGCTCATTGGATCAAGGCCTGCCTTCTCTCAAGTGGTCACCCGAGGAGGAGGAAGGAGGGAGGGCTACGCTGAAGGACCCCGGCTGGAGCCTTTGCTGTGGGTCAGGCCACGGACGAGAGAGGGTCAGCCAGGGCCCCGTGCTTCACTGTTTCCTCAGGTGAGCGTGAATGGGAACCATTACGCCCAGCACCCCTTCAAGGTCCCGCTGGCCCAGATGAACACCCTGGGAGTTTCCGGAGACATCTTTGTGAAAACGATCGCCTTCCTTCCCAACAATGTACGGTATTGAACTGTGGGACACGTGCACACACACACACGTGTTGTGTTTCTCAGTCACCCAAACAACCAGGAGGCAGGGCTGGGAAAGGCAGGAAACGGACGTCATATCGGTCACCCTCTTGTCTGACTCAGGGGGATTCCTTGGTGGGGAGGGGGGGGGTAAGATCAGAAGGGCCCCCCAAGCACAAGGAGAAAAAGGAATCTTGTGACCCCTTTCAGATTCGTGGGGGGCGGGCGGAACGTCTTGTGGATGGTCCACCTCTTCAAGGGTGGAAAAGAGACCCGTTGAGACTCTTTCTCTTCTCTCTTTGAATACTGAAACAGACCAATGTGAGTTTTCGTTCGCTGCCGTGGGAAGGCGGGGGGCCCGGGGGGGGGCAGCATGGAGCCCTGCCAGTTTTGCCTTCCCCAGGGCTCTGCAGCCGCCCTCAGCAGCTGCCTTCCCACCAGATCAAATTCCAGGGCATCGGCTGCTCCACCTGGCAGCACGTTGGCCGAGGCCAGGAGGGAGGGGCTTCTCCTCCCCAGGCTCCCTCCGGGGGGGCCCTTGGCCCCCATGGGCCCTTCCTCATCAGTCAAGCAACACGGGGCACTTTGGACTCCAGCCCTCTGGGTGGCTTCCCTTCCTTTACCCACCAAACCAGGCCCGTGTTTTTAAAAAGGACACGGGGAGGGGAATTCAGTTGTGCCAAGCCTTCAGGAGGGTTATCTGAACCGTGCAAGGGTCAAACTGACCGAGAGGATCAGGATTCCTGCCTCCCCACCCAACCCGTCATGGCTGTGGATTTCTGATTGATTTGTGATTTCCCTCCTTCCCTCCTTGTGCAGCCGTTTGACACCAGCCGGGCCGGATATGCTGTGGCCAAGGTAAGCCTGGCCTTGGGGGCTTGCCAGCCAACTGGCTGGCTGGCTAGCCACGGGGAGCTGTAACTCCTGGCTTGCCAGTCCGGTCCTTTCTCAGCAATATTTGCCCTGTGTGTAGCAACACCAGGCCCTCGCTTTAATCCTAACTGCTTTTTGGTTTCCTTCCCCGCAGCCTCTGCTTCTGCGTAGTCCTGACCTGGTGAGTCTGAACAGGCCTGGTTCTGCGCGACCTTCTCCTTCCCTGCTTTTGCGATTCCTTTGCTGCTCAGCATGGTTTGCCTTTTTCCCCCCTTTCAGGAGGTGCCTCTGTCCCGCACGCTCCCTGAGGGCTTCAGGCCAGGAGACAGCATCACCGTGCGAGGGTTGGTGTGTCCGGACCCCCAAGAGTAGGTTGGCAGCCCCCTCCCCCAATTCCACTCAACCGCCCTCTCTGGTCTTGGCCAAAAGCACGAGCGGAAGGTGCTCAAAGGGTCAACGGAAAGCTTGAGCCCGTTTACTGGAAAGCAGTTTCCTCCTCGGTGGAGGCCGAGCACTCAGGAAGGCTGCATCGGCCGGGGGGGGGGGGGGGGGCAGCGGCGGTGGTGGCTGGGGACCTTTACAGTCCCTTCCAACTCACTCACTGAGTTGTGCCCAGTGGGGCAACCAACTCAGAGGATTTGCCACCACGGAGTTGCATGGGGGAGGGTGTGGGCGCTTTGGCCACGCTTTGCCGGGTGGCAGAGCACTGTCTTAGCAGGGAGTGCGAGCAGACAGGGGTGTCTGTGAGTGTGTGCGTGGTCAAACTACACTGAAGGAGAACCCAGACACTTGCTTCCAAGGAAAACGTTTGGCTCCAAACTGGGTTTTGCTTTAGTCCCTATTTTTCATAGAAGCCCAGCTTGGGAATTCTCATTTGGCAGTAAAATTTATGAAAAGATAGGAACGTACCTGTGTGAGCCTGAAATGGGCAGTAGGCGTTTCCTCGGGTGGGTCTGGATTTTGGTTCTCCTGTGGGTCTGCTCTGGCCCATGGGGCACATCCTGAATGTTGGCTTAACACGGGTTTCCTCCATGGACATTCTGGAAGGGAAGGAGAGGAGGTTGGCTTCTGTTCTTTTTAGAAAACCTATTTCTACAATCAGCTTTTTGCAAGGGTCCACCAGTTCGTACCTTCCTATCCGTGGAGTTCCCCTACTAAGCATCTGGTGTGCGATCCTCTATGTCAGATCCTATACTTGACTCTGAGGCTAGGAAGGGAGCCTTTGCCCCACACGCAGCTCCCTGCCCTTCTCAGCCATGGGGCAGCCATCCTAGAAGCTACTCTGAAGACTCTTCCTTTCAGCTACCAATAAACTGCGCAACAATTTCCCAGGCTCCGGATCAACTTGAAAACGCTGGACCCTTCCTGCACCCTCTGGTGCTTCCACGTTTCCTTCACGGACAGGAGAATATTGTGGGGCTCAGACACGGAGGAAGGCCACAGTTCTGGGGCGACGCTGGCCCCTTGCTTCCCCTTCCACCCCCAGCGGTACTTTGAGGTGAGAGCCAAGTTCGGCTCAGAAGTGGGGGGGGGGGGGGGCTGTTCAAGGCAGAATCAAGGGATGGGACGTGCAGGAGGTTGACCCATGAGATTCTCCTGTCTTTTCTGGCAAAGCAGTCCCCCCGCTCCAAGAAGACTTTTGGGCAGCTCACCAGGTGTGGAGTGCCTCCCGTGACACCTCCTGTTTTCTTTCCTGCAGCTGCTCTTCCTGCGCCAAGAGGACCACGTGAAGGTGGCCTTGAATGGGACGCCCTTTGGACAGAGGCCGTTCCCTCAGCACCTCGCCCACTCGGCCCTGGAGCTGACCGCCGAGGGCAGCATCGCCCTTTACGGGGTCCAGAACTCTTCCCAGACAAGACAAGCAGCAGACGCCTGAAGCCACCACCAGAAACTGCTTCCCCCGTTTGGAGAGGGACAGAGGGACACACACCGAGAAGTTGGGGGCCGGAGGAGGGGACAGGCCAGGCTTGAACATCTGCACAGGTGAAAGACCGACCCCCTCCGTTCAGGGGAAGGGCCGGGCTGCCACCACCTCACTTCCCACACGCAGGAATATGTTAGTGCCAGGGAAACCCTTTGATCTGGAAATATCTCCCACCTGTTGCAGCCAAGAGCAGTAAAGCTATATACAAAGCCAGATATGCAAATGTCCAGGTATCTAACTCTGAATCTTTACACATCCTTTTCTGGATATGTAAATCTACCTGGACCATCTGTTGCCTTGAAGGAACCACAGGAGTTCAGCCTGTGGCATATTTCTGCTGCGTGTGTGTGCATCACTCTCTCGTTTGCCTCCAAAAGCATTAATAAAATCTTCAAGTCTAGAACTTAAATTTTGTTATTTTTATCTCTGGCAGGGAAGGGAATGTTGCAGAAAAGAAATTACTGTTGTACCAAAGGTTCCCAAATAACAGAAATCCAAAAGGCATGTTGGGGGGGGGGGGGGAGAATCCAGACGTCAAATCTTTATGTTGATGGTGGTGCAGCTGCTGCAGAAATGAAACTGCCAGGCAGGGACTCATAAAGGAAGAGTTTGAAAATAAAGCTGGCAGTATTTACAAGGGCTTTGCACAATCGGTGGTGCAGCCACAATTGTAATATTTTATGTCTCAAAAGAAAACTACCGTAGGAGTTGGAAAGGGGGCAGCTTGAACGATCGAGGGAGGGTGCCAGGTTTTTTATGGAGAAAGAGGACAGCATTCAGAGCTCTTTTCCTTAAACCAAAAAGACAGGTGAGGCAGAGAGGACAAAAGGCGCCACCATCCGGTGGCGGTGAGCGGGAGATTCGCCGGAGAGGAAAGGGAGCCCCCTCCTCCTTCACGGAGCGCCTCGCTCATCTCTGGAGCTCTTTTCTGGCACGGCTAGGGAGGGTCGGCCACCGGCCTGGCTGTTGTGAGAAAAGAGGAATTGCAAAACAGACGACAGGCACGGCTTCCCACGGCTATGAGTCAGCTTGGCTATCGGTCACCTCTGGTGTCAGAGGCAGGAGGCTTCTGAAGGAGGACTGCAGCCGCTGCCAAGCGAAGCCAGAGCGATCCGTGCTCAGACGTTTTCGGATCCTAGGCAGGGAACAGCATTTGTCCCGTTTCTCCTCCTTAAACACACCCGACAACAGCCCTGGTCCTGGAGGACAGCAGTGCCTCTGAGCGCATACAGAGTGCATGTGTGTTACCAGTGGGCAATGACTGCTCCACTGTAAGAGTCTCTGGCTAGCAGGCAACATCTTCCAAAAAAATTAATTTTGGAGCCTCCCAGTACTAGAAATGAGGGGAGTCTGTGGAGGGACTCTGCTGACTTCTGTCCATTAAATCAGGTATAATTAAACACCAAATCCGATTGTTCACACCTGCACATTTGCTTTAGATCGCCCTCTTCTGGCTGTAGTACTACACTGCACCCTGATGACCCAGTCTGCCTTAAAGGCCTGGGCTCGAATTCTCCCTTGGCTATGAAACATACAACACGTGATTTGAGGAGAGTGACATTCTCAGGTTGGTCCACATTGGGCAAGAAAAAGGGTGAGAGTGGGGAGAAAGAAGGCCAGCCGCCACATCTCCCCTCCTGACCCCGGTGGTTGATTGAAAGGGATAAGTGATAGTGCATCGCCCTCTGGTGGCTGAACTCTTGCACTGCAGCCTGCCAAACTCTGCTCCGGGAAGTGCTCATTCCTTATACTGGAGCACCCTCTGGTGGATGACTCTTGGCACTGCAGTCACCTGACCTCTTCTGGTTTCTTGGCTGCAGTCTCATTGGAATGATTGAATCTAGGTATACAAAATCTGTCAGTATTTGAATGTCTTCATTGAAAGCCTTTAAGTGGTGCAGTTCTTCTGGAGTCATGAGTTTGGCTTTCTTCCTGTTCAACTGCAGTCCTGTTTTGGCACTTTCTTCTCTCTTTCATCTGGAGTCCTTTCAAATCGTTCCTGATTTCTGCCAGTAAGGTGTCATCTGGGTACCTGAGTTAATTTTCTCTCTCCCACCAGTATTAACTGTTGCGCTACAGGAATAGTGAGTGCCAGACATAAAGGTTGATGGGAGGAAACTAAATTAGTTTTAGTTATTTTGGCGTTGTCTTCTGTGTACGTAGACTGGGGCATTTAATTTTGGGTTTTGTATAATTATGTTTTATGTTTCACTGTGTTGTTTGTTTTATCATGTTGTGAACCACCCAGAGTGGCCTTGATAGGGAGGGAGGGAGGGAGGGAGGAAGCCAGTCTAGTAAGCAGCTTGTTAAATGTAACTTATCACTGTTGAGTGAATGTTACTTATCAGAGTTGGCTTCCTCCTTTGTAACACTAGGCTTGTGTTCTTCTTCCTCCTCAGGTGTTAATGTGTTTGGACAAGGGTGGTTTGGTTCTATTTAGCCATAATAACATTTTCACCCAAGAGCAATAACATGGTCTGTAATCAACGCAGGCACTTGCGTGTGTTTGTTTAAAGCTTAAACTGATAAGAACTCACAGCGTTGGAAAGGCCAAGGGAAAAGAAGCCACAACAGAGAGGAGCTTACAGACACGTTGAGCCTCACGGCGAGAGGTCTCGAGGAGGCTTGATCCCCCTGGAATGCCACCAGTCCCTCCTCCTCTGCGCGCAGGTGTGAGCCGCGGGGAACTTGCAACAGCGCCAGAAGGCCCAGTAGCTGCCTCTCCTCTCTTTGTCTGGGACTTCTGAGGAAGTGTCGTGGGTGTCAGGTAAAGCAAAGCTTTGTTGGGATGTACCCACAAACCTTTTCCACTTATGGTGGGATGAATACACGACTTCCCGAAAACCCTGTAATAGCTCTGCTGCTCTGCTTTTGCAAACTAAAAGCAGTGGCTTCATTTACTGAATCCACCTATCTCATATTCAGTCTTCTTTTCCTGCTGCGTCCCACTTTTCCTAGTGTTATTTTCTTTCCAATGACATTTTAACTTCTCAGGATGGGCCAAAGTACAAGAGCCTCCGTGCAGCTGTGGTCAAACAAAGCTAACATTTGTGAAACTTGGTAAAAGTTAAATGACTTTTCCTAATTCGATGTTTGAAGCCTAGAAATGTTTTCCTTGGCAGGACACCCCTTCCAGTTCTGTGAACAAGGTGCCCATTGGAAGGTTTATCTCAGAACTGAATGACAATCAAAAAGTGGTATCAAGATGGCTTAATTGCTTCCACGTGACTTAGAAGAAATTCCAATGCATTCAGGTCACAAGATGAGATGCCAAATTTTATCTTCAGTATGAAAGACTAGCCAAAATTTTATACACACACAGCTGAAGATACTCTGTTGTTGATTATGAAAATCGGAAGAAAGGAACAACTGGGCACAAGAGTCTGGTCGGTCTCAGCTGGTTCTTTGACTGCAGCTCGGCTATTTATCCATTGGTCCCCCAAACAGCCGTTCTCTGGAGCAGCGGCAGCACGGCTGACCTCTGGGGCGAGCGTCCTCTTGCCGAAACCCAGAGCAGACTTTGGCAAGCTCCTTGTCACATGCTCACACGGGTTGCCAGATGGGTCACACAGTGAGTTGTGCA